>CAMXCT020001160.1:0-35218 GCA_947184155.2 Cladocopium goreaui | reverse complement strand
AAGGAAGAATCCTGGAAATCGTAGAACATCTTTCTGACTCTGACTACCAGAAGGAAGGTGGCGACACTGTCATCTTCAACTTTCTGGATGAGCGATGGCCTAAGAAGGAAAGAAACGATGAAATGGGAAAACATATCTCCGAGATCTTCAGCCTCAAAGCCCGTAAGGGCGAAACAATTTACAATGGTGTGGCCGAGCCCGAGAGTACTTCGATCGCTGCAAGCGGAAAACTGGAATAACCTTCCCCGAGGAGGCTAGGGGATGGATACTGTTGCAGTGCAGCGGAATAAATGAAGAACAGAAGGCGGTGGTTCTCGCCAGAACCAAGGAGAGCTGAAGTTCGACACTATGTCTCAGTCGATGAGGTTGTGCTTTCCCGATTTTGTGGTGTCGCGGAAGAAATCAATATATGTATATTTGGTTGAACCGAAGACTATTTTGAACGAGGACGAGCCTTCGGCTGCGATACCGGACGACATGGACTTCCAGGATGTAGAGTTATTTCTGGCAGAATATAATGGCGATGAAAATGCAATCGATATCACAGAGACCTACGAAGTGCACGAGATTGCTGACATTTTGGCAGTGAGCTGGAAGGAAACAGGAGCTCAACAAATTCCGACAAGCACGTCAATTTCACAAAGAGGCTGACCTCAAGAAGACCTACCGCATAAAGTGGAAGACCTGAAACGAAGAACACATTATTATCGATACAAGAAGATTGGACATTGGGCCAAAGAATGCAAAATGTCCAGGGGTACTGCGCAGAAATCCGCGCCCAATGTAAGTAGCACCCATGCAGCTGGTTATATTCAGACAACACCTCCAGAGCATTTTGTATGCGCTCTACCTCTTTGCTGGATCGTGTCCGAGCTCACTTCATTGCCGTGCGCTCCAAGGAGTCAGAGGTGTGTCAGAGTAATAAACATACCATCATGTTGGTGTTTTCACCGGGCTATGCAGTAGGTTTGGGAATGGTGCCAGTGAGCCGGTCTATTTGGCCCAACGTCGTGACCTCATCCGTGCCTCCATAGTATAGGGAGATATAACTTTGCTTCTGTCGAGACCTGCAATGAAGAAATTTTCAGCCGAGATGG
Source organism: Cladocopium goreaui (assembly GCA_947184155.2). Taxonomy (NCBI): domain Eukaryota; class Dinophyceae; order Suessiales; family Symbiodiniaceae; genus Cladocopium; species Cladocopium goreaui. The sequence continues at coordinate 34,121 of CAMXCT020001160.1, read as the reverse complement.
ATTTCGCAAAAGATAAGTTGCGATTGTTTGGCAACAACACCAAACTGCCCATACAAGTTAATACCGCCGGATAATATATGATCCCAATCATTGAATTTCCGAGGGGTGCCTTATTGGCGGAGCAGGTTGATGTGCAGGAGAATATATTTGTGTCACCTGAGATTGACGGAAGGGTTCCCGTGTCTGCAGCCGCAGATGCTCAGCCGCCATCGACACTGCCTCAAACACCTCCTGAAGATACCTCTGCCGTGCCCGACAAGCCTGTCGTACCTGAGGTTAATAAGACCCCAGGGGTAACCATAATAAATAAGAAGGGTAAATTTAAAGATTACTGGGTAATTAAGAATGAATTAAGTGAAATAGTTTGTATTTTACTTGGAATCCATTGTCCAGTGTTACCCGAAGATGTGTTACATCAGCGGACCACCCGCTGGCGTATTGCCGGTACTCATGAAATCATGCATAACATTCAAGATAGTTGGACTAAACCAAGTGAAGCACATGGCCATGTTGAAATTTCCATTGGTAGCTATTGGACCGGTGAAATCATTTTTATGGTGTCACCTCAGCTGCCGTCAGGTACTAATTCCGAAGTCCTTCTGACCCAATGGGTATCCCGACAAGCACGACAGGTGCTTCAGCAGGTTCAGAAATTGGATAGGGTTAGTTCCAAATATAGGCCTTTTGACATCATAGAAATATTTTCACCGCCACGTTTTGACCAGCAAGCTGCCGTTAGGGCACATCAGCAGATCTGTTAACTGGTTGGGATTTCCGTAAGCCTGATCATAGGAATTATATGAAGAAATTAGTCAAAGAAATCCCACCAGAATTGTTGGTGCTGTGCCCACCGTGCACCTGGGCCGCTGGCCCATTCAATCTCAACAAATTGAATATGTCGTCAACTGAAGTAGCCGAGAAACAACGATTGTCAATGTTATTCATCAATTCTTGTTGTGATTTGATTGAATTGCAATTAAAATCTAATAATCGAATTTTATTTGAGCATTCCAAGGGGTCAGTCGCATGGAAGTTACCTCGGGTCTGTAAATTGATCCCTTATATGCATGTGGATGAATGTGATTTCTGTTAATTCCAATTGCGGATCCCACAGGGATTGTATATCCGGAAAGCAACGAAATTATTGGTATCTTATTCAGGCATGAAAATGCTTGGTGGAGCAGGTTGGGGAGCAACTTTGGGGAGCAGGAGCAATTTTGAGGAGCAGCTCGGCACGGCAGCTTTGAAAAACCGCAGCTTTGGGGAGTACAAATAGCTTTAGAACGCAATTTTGGGGATCAGCTTGTAGGGAAGAGGTTTAAAACATAACCATTTTGGGGCAATCTCTTTGCAAAGATGCTTTGGGGAACAGCTTTGGGAAGCAGGTTCGGGGAACCGCTTTGGGGAATAATTTTGGCAAATTTTCCGGAACAATTTTGAGGAATAATTGTTTTGAAGAACAGCAGCTTTGGGGAGCAGCTTTCGGGACAGCTTTACAAACAACTACGGGGAGCAGCTTTCAGTAGCAATTTTGGGGAGCAGCTTTCGGGGGCCGCTTTGCAGAATAATTTTGGGGAGCCGTTTTGGGTTATAGGTTTAAAGAATCGCAGTTTTAGGGCAACAATTTTGGACAGCAGCTTTGGGGAACAACATTGGGGAGCAGCTTCGGGGAACAGCTTTGGGGGAAACAGCTTTGGGGAGCAACTTTACAACTTTCCGGAACAACTTTGAGGAACACTTATTTTAAAGAACAACAGCTTTCGAGCAGACATTTACTAGGAATTTCGGAGAGCAATTTTCAATAGCAATTTTGAGGAGTAACTTTGGGAACTACTTTCGGGAATACCTCTGGGAGCAAATTTGGGCTTTGGAAAATAATTTTGGGCCAATTTCGGGGACCAGCTTTGGAAAGTAACTTTGGAGACCAACTTTTGGGAACAGCTTTGCGAAGAGTTGTCTGGAGCAGCTTTCGATAACGCTTTTTAGGAACAGTTTTCGGAACCGCTTTGCGAAGCAGCTTTTAGTAGCAATTTTGGGGAGCATTTAGTAGTACGTAGAGAGTCGCAAGGTTCCGATTAGTACTATCGATTACCTATATTTATGTTTTTTTCTTTCTAAAGCGTCTAGCCCGCCGTAGGCTTAGAAATTATAATGTACAACGAGTAATCGCTCCTACAAAATACAAATTATAAATAATTATTTTAATTAAAAAAAATATATATAACATTTAAATTAAAATATCCCCAAAAATAATTCCAAATATAACCTCTAACAAAATCAAAAAATTATTTAGAAATAATTCAAAATATATAGTTATTAATCGCACAAAAATATTTTCTACCAAATATCAATATATTAAATTTCTGTAAATTTATATGGGTTTTAATTAAAACTCGTTTATTCGGGAATAATTATTTTTTACAAATTTTATATTTATCTTTCGTAGGGGCCATATTAGCCAATAATATGTTTTATATATTTTTTTTTACCACCTACCAAATTACGCCAGAAAATTACGAATTATTTCCTAATAGCCTTTTAAACATGCAACTAGCATCACGGAATCCCTTTTTAGTGCAAATTATTGCTAACTAAATTTTTTAGGCAAAATTTTATTGGCCCACCCCCTTCAACATGCACTTTAACTTCCGCCCGGTCTTTCGCGCAATTTTCGCGAAAATATCCCTATTCGCAGACCCCGGCCATCAGCAGGGGGTACATTGAAGGAAAAGCGAACACCAGGGGCCTTGGTGTTTGGCTCTTGCAAAGCTTCACTTTTGGAAACTTGGCTACTGCGTTTGGAGCTTGCTTCTTGACACTTCAAAAAGCATCATTAGGCAGTGATAGCGGCAGGTGCAAGGATGTGCTTCAGGACCATGGCGTTTGGCTGTCACGAAGCCTCGCCTTTGGAAGCTCGGCTGCTACCTATGAAGAGTGTGATTGTCCACAAGCACCACCACACAGGGAACTGAACCAGAACCAAACCGAAATTCTCTAGTGCCCTTCTCCTGCCGGACCCCGGCCGCAGTGGGTGGCAGCCCTTTACATAATGATTATAATATCCAACTTTCGTGAAACTTCCGCGAAAAAAAATGTTACTTTCGCGAACTCGAAAAAAAACTTTCGCGAGGGTTTCCATAACATGCACGGCTTTCGCAATTTAAACTCCTTACAAGGACCTTTAGATCGATCACCATATATATATAATATAATATAATATAACATAACATAACATAACATAACATAACATAACATAATATAATATAATATAATATAAAATAAATATAATATAATATAATTATAATTATAAATATAAATATAAAATTATATAATATAATATAATATAATATAATGTAGTATAATATAATATAATATAATATAATGTAGTATAGTATAATGTAGTATAATATAATGTAGTATAATATAATATAATATACTGTAATATAATATAATATAATATAAATATAATATAATATAAGGCTCATGTATTGCTTGCATACCTGCAACAACTGCTCATCTTGGAAGTTTTTAAAGTGGTGGTCTTGCCAGATTCCAATCAAATACATGGGCTCACGTGTAACACGAACTAACTGTAAAATATTTCGCTGCCCGGCCGCCCCGGCGCAGAAAAATTGTCTGCGCAAACTCTTCTGAGGACCTCGTCTTTGAGATATCCATTGTCAGGTAAGTGCGACAATGCTTCTTTCTTTCTGCCATAGTGAATGATGTGTACTCGTACTTACACCAAGAATAAATTAATAATTGCAAGAACTCAATCGTCCAAATCAAGAGAGTCCTTTATTGCACTTGCATGCTTTTGTTGCTTTTCAATTTTCCTCCATATCTTCCGCGCCCATGCATGCTTTTTCCCTCTGATCCAAAGGAAGTGTCCATTTACCGAGTGAACAATGGTGATGACCACGGCATTCGCGATTGCGGCTGCTTGCCCATCGCCTCGAACTGTGGATGTGCAGCTGCATCTCCAAAGATATTCTGTCGTGCATCACACAGCGGCGCAGAATATGGTATGCATCCTTTATCAAGTTTGTGGTATATAGATGTATATATATATAGTACTTTCTAAAAACAAGAAAACATGGTTAAACAGTTTAAACATGTGTGTTGATCATGCGATTCTCAACTTCTAAACAGTTAATCCCTGAGTATTGACGTTGAGATAGTTGCCTGTGGTGCCAAAGTGCCATAGCCTGGAACGTTGAAACCTCGGTACAGAATTGATGCCCAGCCAGCCGTGAGTGGAAGTGACATTCATTGATTTCTAGGGATATGATATCATAAGAATATCACACGGGTCAATTCATTCATTGGAATATATTGGAATCCTGACATTGCCAGCCAATATCAACTCATGGTTGATGTTCCCCTCTTGTTACAGCTGGGTGTCAAAACTAGGCATCCCTAAAACAGTTCATTTCACTATATTTCATGGATATTTCATGGATTTTCAATAGATTTTTCATGGCTCACAGTTCAAACATGGCTCAGCATTCGGTGGTCTTTTGAGCCGAAGATGGCTCAACTGTGACGCCCCACTCAACGCAGGAGGCCCAGCATTGCCAAAGAGATTTGGGGCCGTCAAGCCTGGCCATTTGGAGATGACTATGATTGACTATGGGTTAGTAATGGGTTAATAATTGTTCTTATAAATGTTAATATTGGATAATCTAGGATACCCAACTTGACTAGTTGGTTAGAGCAAATTAGTCCAACGTTTCCGTTGACGCCGCTTTCGCTTGGATCAAGCCTTGAATTCGAGACCGCGGAACCAAATAGGAGCATTCCCATGTGTCATGGAAAATTTGCAGGAAACCCCAACACTCAAACAAGCACTTTTCTGTAACATTCCTGGTGGAGTGTAGCCCCGATTTTTGACCCCTGCCACCTGGAACTGGAACACCTCGCTGGTCTATCCTCAGAGGCAATCCCAGTCTCATGGCGCTACTAGCATTCTGACACCACAACTTTGGCAATAATAGATGATTTTTCAGCCGTCCGAAGATTTATGCACAATTTTCATTCACTTCCACTCCCATTTCAGTTTCTTTGGAGCAAGATGATGGCACAGTAAACATCAGTAAACTAGTACTGGGACAACTTGCAGTATTTCCAACTGAGTCCGACACGGCTGTCCAGGATATGGTTGCTGCTGCTGCAGCTCATGCTGGTTAGGCGACCGCGGGGAGGGCCAGTTGGAGATGTCCGGCGGAGGGTTGTTTGTAGCCGGCCGCGAACTGCCAACGTTGAGGTGGAGACACCACACAAATTATCTGCTCATATCTGCCTTCATCATAATATGACCTCTATTTTTAGACATCCAACCTTTCTCAAATTGCCATTGGATTGGGAATATCCCAATAATAATCATATAGCCATAGGGCCATAACTGTTCAAAATCAGCAGGTCTCATGACCTGAGTGTTGACAGCGGTGGTGGAGGCGCCGGCAAGTGCCGGTCCCGCGCATCCTCAGCCGGGCTGGTTCTTGAACTTGGGGTACCCAAAAATCATTGACCTGTATATAAGTGTATATATATATATGTTACATACGTATAATATATATTAATATATAATATAAGTATATATATATATGTGCAAAATTCAAAATATCGGATATTATCGGATACATTCTTGATGACGTGGGTCCCAATTTTGAAGAGACCACCCAGCAAAAGATCTGACACAAATGGCTTGCGGATTCACTGGCTGTGGCTCCAACTGAGCGTCCGCCAATAATGTCGACTTGTCGCGCTGGAAACCTGACTGTAAACAACGGTATATTTTTCCATTCCCTCGCACGTAAGGTATATACACAACGGTATATACAGCTTTAAAGAACTATACGCATCAAATCGCATCTATGGGTACTGTCACTCTCACGATACCGTACCAAAAACAACTTGCTGTGATAGACAACTCATGGCAAAGCTCTCAAAAGTGAGGCTAGCACTTAGGTTCTGTTGGCGCTGCTGACTTGTTGCCCCATCCGTTAGCAGGCCCAGTCTTCTCATAGTCTCGGGGCTGCGGAGCATAGCTGGTCCCTTGGACCTAAGAAACTCACAGGTGTCGCCCCCCAGTTACGTTTATGGTTGAGAAATTATTCGGAAACCAACAAGGATTCTTCGGAAACCAAACAGTATCTAAGTCGTACATTTTGGTTTCTAAATCGTGTTTTTTTTGTTTCTGAATCTTGGCGTTTTGTTTCCGAATTGCTGTAGTTTTGGTTGATGAATCGGTCATTATGGTTTCTGAATCGGTCATTATGGTTTCTGAATCGTACTTTTTGGTTTCTGAGTCGTGATTTTTTGGTTTCTGAAGCGGGCAACGATCGCTATGTTTGCTGGTTTATAAATCCATCAACTCTAGTTAGATTTGCCATAAACCCAAACGTTGACCAATAATTTGGGCTTCACACTCTGACAGCTTCTCTCTTCACCATTAGGGCTTCACACTTTGAAGGAACCTTCACGGCCTTCGACATTGTGATGCACCAGTTCTGACCAAGCTGGTCTTGATTGAGCCTCGGTAATGCAGGATGGTGTTCGTGCTGAGCCCGGCAGCGCTGTGAGTCGATTATATTATCTATATTATAATGCTGACAAAAGCAAAACTTCTACAATCCCAACACATGAATATCACTGTTGGCATACCATATATATAATTATATATATGTATATATGTATACACGTCACTATATCACTATATATATAATTATATATATATATAATTGTGTATATATATATAATATCCCAAAACATGATTGAAAACCTTGTCGGCATACCACTGCGCAAGTTCAAGCCCTAAATCTTTGCCGGGAAACTGATGGGATGTCTTCTGAGACTTGTCGAGAGGTGACAGCACTTCCACTCCCTGGACTGCCAGCAGTTTCTGGACCTTGTCAAACTTTTCTTAGTCTTCAACCGCTACAGGTTGGTGGTTTCAACCCCTCTGAAAAATATTAGTCCGTTGGGATGATTATTCCCAATATATGGAAAAATAAAATTCATATTCCAAACCACCAATCAGCCTAGTGAATAATATGATACGTGACTGCCATCTGGTGTGCAAATTCATGGTGTCGCCGGCGAGGCCTAGCAGCCTCATTGATGGGAATTCGCTGGTGGAGTGCTTTAAGGAGTTTGCCGCATGGAACAATTTACGGGTGAAACCACTATAATCATAATCATTGTCAAAAATCATGGTTTCCAAATGGTTTCCTGTCGACTTACCCTTAAACAAATCAATTCAGAGTTTGTGGCGTCTGAGATGCACCACTGCAGCGCAGTTATATTGGATGATCTTGGCAAAGCTATGGAAGATACCCTTTGAAAAAGGGCCTTGTAATTTTTGAGTCATTGCTTCAATTTGGACAATTTATGAGGGGACAAAATTAAATCCAGATAACTTGGGATAATATATCCATAATTTGCCAAATCATTTCCTTATAGTATCCAAGTATACACATTCTTCAAGGCCAGCCGGCAAATCAAGCTTGGAAAATCCCCATAGAAATGAATGGGATACTGAGAAGTAGCATTGATATTAAAAGATATTAAAAGCACAGTTTGAGGCTTCATTGTTCCCGTTCCAACCCCCACCTGTCAAAAATCCAGGCGGCGGGGGAGGCACAACCTCAATACAAAATCGAAAAACGTTCGTTTCAACACTTTCAGACATTTCAACCCAGTCTTATCACAGGAAAGTCATGGTGGTAATTTGTTACATGGCTATTGAACATGACCACAGAAATAGTGGATTTTCCCATTCAACATGGTGGATCTTTCCATAGTTATGTTAGTTTACCAGTACCAGAGGGTAAATCGTCCCATTTCTGTGGATCCGAGGCCAGTTCTATCCCTGTGAATCCGAGGGCCAGGCAGCAGGCGCTGCCAGGCGCATGCTTTGGGTGCTGATGCCCCGATCGGGTGCATGCCTGGGATTCAACCTATGTATGGTTATAGATCAATGGTATAGTTATGGCAGTTATGGCACTTATGGATGGTAATTACATGTAATTACATATACAACACTGATCTATAACCATCTATGACCATCTATAACCATCTATGACCATCTATAACCATCTATAACCATCTATAACCATCTATAACCATCTATAACCATCTACCAGTATAACTCTATAACCATCTATATAACCATCAATATCATCAATAATCTATAACCATCCATATACAAGCATCAAGCATGGTAGTGCATTTGCAGGGCAGTTGTTCTCCTCACACTGTTTGATGCATTGATGTGTGATTGGAGGACATTGCCGGATGACCTAAGTGCTGGGCACGGACTCCATTGGTTGCAGGATCTTCATTGTTCTTGGTTTTGACCTTATCCATGGCGCAAGTCACCCACAAAAAAAATGACCCGGAAAACAAATCCATGGGAAAGGCAAGCCAGGCAAGCATGAGAAAGGTGGGGTTCATCAACGACTGAGAAGTACCTTTGGCAAAGGCAGAGTGCCTTTTTGTATGATGAAACAAAGCGAGGCCATCAACTAATCATCAACTTGCTTCAGACTTTCAAGGAGGCAAGGCTCAGCAAAATTCCATCATGCTCCAGGTGTTTGAGGCAGAGCTTCTTACTTTCCGAACGAAAAAACAGTCGTATCGAGCATCTGACAATGGGAGGGAAAAGGTGAGCAAAACTTCCTTCAAGCGATCAAAGGCGCTAGAAAGATTGAAAGGCTCTTACGGTCACGTTCTCACGTTCTGCATCGTTATACCGCATATTGGAGCAGTGAGTAGCTAACCTTCTGACAAGATCGAAATCCATTGAAAATTCATTGAAACCCATTGAACCTCATTGAAACCCAACCCTTCTCCTGATCCATGCGAGGTAAAGAAGTTGCTTTGATTTGCTTCATCTGCTGCTGAATCTCCTCATCGGCGCAACATCTGAAACCATCGGTGCCAAATTTCTGCCAGTTTCGCGCCTCCTGTAGTTCGAAATACGTGCCGCTGAAATTCAACCTCAAATGTGCACCACAGATGCACCAACTGCACCAACTTAACGCATCATTAGAATCATTAGTGTATTTGATATATCTTTACAGTAATTTTCTTGACATAGCTTGATATATTACATGATCATCTTGTGCCTCCAATTTATGCATGCAATTTCCGTTTGGGGATTCCTTCAAATGGGAAACCCAGTCCGTTATAGCCGCCAAAAATGGATGTATCCAACGGGAACACATCCCGTTGGCTTTTTCGTTGGCGTTTGAAACCTCATAAATCTGGACTGCCGGGCTCTTCCAAAGCCTTTGCAAAGCACCAGGATAGAACCTTGGTCTTCCCTCCCAACCGGGGTTTGTCTGAAAATGGGCATCGGTATCTCCCCATTCATTGGAGCAGCCATGGAATCATTTCATAGGCAGCATGATGATCAACAATGGGATTATTGGAGCGTTTTCCCCTAAATTTTCAGACAAACCATTGCTTGAGCCTGAAAAAAACCATCGATCGCTGGAGTCTGCAGTGAGTCTCCAGCTCCATGCTGCTTTACAGTTGGCTCTTGCCCATCCACACTTGGCGTTGTCATCTTCCTGGCAACTGGTGAACGATACATGATTCATGTCATTTCTTTCAAGACCAAAAGGCTCACATGCGCACAAGTCACAGGCTAGCAGAGTACATCCACCTATTTACATAATATATCATTTTACGCACATGTGTGTACATATATATATATAATATTATATATTATATAGATATCATATATAATATTACGCGCAAGCCCCCCAGTTCGCCCACACAACTGATAAGGGGATATTGAAGGCAGTGTTAAACTTTACATTCAACGGGAATATTCAACATGTTTCAACAGAGTTTCTAGGGAATGATAAGCCCCTGTTAAACTTTACATTGAAAGGGAATATTCAACATGATTTCAACAGAGTTTCTAGGGAATCATCAAATCCGCACCCCCGCTGAACTTTACATTCAAGGGAATTTTAAAGGAGTTTAGGGTTTAGGGTTTAGGGTTGATGTCGTCGTTGTTGTTGTTGTTGATGATGATGATGTCATATTCAACGCACAGGTAGCCTAAGCTGTGCGTTGCAAGATGAAAGCCAAGATCACGGAGATGTGCATTTTGTCCCACAAAAGACAGTTTTTTGTTTTTTTTAATCGGGGACGTCGTCGACGTATGCGCGGGCAAACTGTGGGGTTTGCCCGTAATATAACATAACATATATTGATATATTATAATATACATACTTTACATCTCTTTACATAGGTTTTCTATGGGTTTTCTCTGTCTCTTCCTCAAACTCAAACTTCCAAGACCCCAAACCTTGATATATTTCCAACTTCCAACAACTGTCCAAGCCATGGCAGTGGTGCATTTCCATTGCCGTCTGGCCGTGCCCGGCAGCTGAGTAGCAGAAGGCAATGGAGGACGAACGAGACATGGCTGGCCTGGTTGGAAGCCTCGCAGAGGTGATATGTGGGGGTTTCCTAAAATGGAAATCCCTCAAAATGGATGGCTGATAAGGAAAATCCGTCTGAAAACTCTGAAACTAGATGATTTGGGGCACCCCTACTTCAGGAGACCTCCATGTGGATAAGACAGGATAAAATCTCATAGGAAGGCTATGAATGAAACCTGAAAGGCTGTGCTGCTTTTGGGTGTCACTCCATCCCGGCAAAACCAAAGGAAAGGAAAGGTAGCATGGCAGGCCCTGGCCTGCCCCTTCGAGGATTGTCGATCTCCATCACCTGTGTAGCTGTACATCCATGGACCGTTTCCGCAGAAGCAAATTTATACCAACACCCCTGCTTCTGCAAACCAAATGTCACCATCCAAGAGTAATCAAGAGTATCTAAGTTGTGGACAGGCTGAAAACGTGGACGTGCAGCTACTGAACGAGCTTTCTCTTCCTGCACAATGACACATAAATTTGACATAAACTGCCCATATGCAAACAACAAAATACAGAACAGGTGTCAATGACGGTACATGGCACCATTGTATTCCACCCTCAAGCCGCCTGCCACACGCCCCGCTCATGGTTTGCAAGCATCATTTTGGTAGAGTGGGCCTGCTCTCGTGCAAGAGATGCTCAATGTTTTCGAAGCACAGAGCAATCGCAATCTGTGCACTAGGCCTGTAAGCCGCAGAAACTGCTGTACTTCAGCCCACTCACCAAAGAGCCATCCAGAGTGCCACCGATATCAATCAGTGTGGTCGCATGATCGCAGTCCTGCGAAATCAAGAGATCCACACAGCATCCTCTGAACACATCTCGACATGCTGAATTGCGCTTGGTGCCTTCAACTTTCGTCAACTTACCTTTCTATCACATCAGCATCAACAGTTGATGGTCGCTATTAATATATATATATATATACATACATATACATACATACATACACATACGTGCACATACATGCACATACACATACATACACACATTTCACATTTCATTTTATTTCTATCTCAAGCTGCTAGCTTCTTTTGGGTCACTTAAATTCTTATGACCCCCGCCATCTCGTGGTGTTGCACAGAAATCACCGGTCCATCACTGCAGTGACGATCACATTCTGTGGCACTCCAAGGAGGACCTGGTTGACACACCGAAGTAGCTGCTTCTTCTGGAACAAACAGCAGAAAAAAGCATCGGAAAGCTGGCCAGTGTAACATAGTGTAGCTACATTGTAGTTACTGTATTGAGTCATCCCCTAGATTTTCCGGTCAGCATTTTTTCAGCTATGTTCCTTCGAGTCTAAGCCAGGGACATCATGCAAATCGTTGGTGCAAATGACGCTGTAGTCACCGTCACGACCATCCACGAAATCCGTGGGGAGGATGGCTTCTTCATAACCTTCATCTTGATAGCCATCCATATCATCCACCTGAAGACCGTAGCCTGAAAAGGAAAAGAACAGCACATCACCTGGTCGTGTCTGCCGGACAAGCTGCTGCAACCTCGGCCGAAGTCTGCAAGTTACACGCTTTGAACCTCAACTCTCGTGGGCTTTCTCTACATATCACATTATCGTATATCATAATATGATTCACATGAACATACATGAACCATGTTATGAAATTGGATATTCATTGACACTCCCATGCTTCCTGCAAGAGCAGTCAACCGCTTTGCTAAGGACTCCACTGCTGCAAGATGTTCACACGAGTGGGTGACTTCGCAGGCTCCACCTCTTTGTCTGAACATTCAGAAGAAACAAATGCAAATTAATGGCGAATTTCATCATATTTCCATTTCTGCATGGTAAAATGGACCATGTTTTTTTTGTTAACTAGCAATTTTCAGACACACCGATCTTTCGTTTCGAATATTTTAGGTCTTATAATTCCATATAATTCCGGATATTCCGGGACACTGATGACACTGCAATTCACTTGGCAGAATTCGCGCACTGATACTGGTTGATATTTTGTTTGGATGGACCGGGTGGAGAAGGTCTGGCTTGGCCTTCAAGGACTTCTTCTGCCCTGGGTAGACGTCGTGCAAAACACAGACATTCTCGTGCCGGAAACCCATATGCGCCTGACATTTTTGACGCACTGCTCAAGATTGCTCCAGAACTTCTCCGAGGCATAGAGAACTACAAAGAACATCTTCATGCCGCAGCCTAACGGTCCTGTTTTTTGACCTAACTAGAAGGAACATCTCTTTTTCACCCGGTGAATTTGGCCGCACCTGCAAAGTCTCTGCAATGAGGAAGGCATCATTGACCGCTCCCGCCAGTCCGAAGGCTTTGCTCGGGTAGTTGCACCCAACGCCTGGGTGAAATTGCGTCATCTGAAAAAGACTGTGACCAAACACCCTTCAAAGCACGTCAATTTCAGCTGTATTGCTGATTATATATATATATCATATATCATATATCATTATGTATATAAAACTATATTATATAATTATATATATATGTATAATGTATTGTACAGTCGTAGTATATATAATATTGATTAATATTGTATAATCTGGTTTATTACTTTATATTATATCAATTTATATCACTAATATATACTAATATACAGTTATCATCAGTTATCCAATTCTATCCCAAACATCCAGAAAATACCCCCCAAAAATATCGCAGTGCCAAGCTGCACAAAGCTCTCTTCACCATGCCGTCACGGAGGCCTGCAGAAACCCACGGCTGACGGTGAATCGAAGCAAGAAAGATGGTGATTTGACCAACGGTTACATGCTGGATTTATAGGATGAAATAACCAAGCAAAATGGTGGCATTTTATGGGATTTAAATGGATTTAAAATGATTTAAACTTAAATGGATTTAAATCTAAGCATATATGATGGGGAATTTTTGATGGGAAATGGTCACATCCCCTATTCATATTAAACATTCCCCCAAAACCATGGTGGATGTAGGGAATAAGAAATATAGAAGCACATATTTGGGACCACAGAATGGGGGCTGCTTGAATATTAGGGGGATGACAAACTTAAATGATTGGCTTCCAAGTTTAACATTTACACTGCGTAAATCATGTAAATCTTTGATCTTTTTGATGTGATCATCTCACTTCATCGCCGGATGTAGCATGGCTACGGCTATGACAAAAGGCCAAGGGATGCCCCTTGGGAATGGGTGTGGCCAGGATCAATGCCAAACAACTGGCTGAGAGTTTGTTGTGGATCTCAAGTGCTGTTCCGAACTATCTTCTGATATCTTCTGATCCCAAAAGTGTGTACAAGTCCCGCATCCTCTGAGCTCAGCTCATTGGGATTCCACAAACAATTCCAACATGATTCGATATTCGACCTATCTGACTCTCGACATGGAAGGCCTCATTTTCTCATCGTCTTTTCCGGCGCCGCAAAGCGCATCGCAAGTGCGACTGACCAATGCGGACGTGTTTGTTTCCATTCTTTGGTGGAGTTCAAGGTAGCTCCCAGACCACATCAACGGATTTGACAATTTTCAGTACTGTAATCTGGCTTCAGCTTGCATCATGTCTTCTTTTTGCCAGCAATCCAGGATGAAAACATGTGGCTTGATATGGTTGGTGGGTCAATCAGCTTGTGCCTGGCTTGCTTTGAGCCTGTGACTCCAACGCAGAAAACATGTTTGCCAAAGATACAGCTCGGTTGTGGGTTCCAGACATGGACAGAATACCATATATACAGTATACACCAGTCGCTCCGATTTGTTGGTTCTCAAACAAGTGCTGCATGTCTATGTACTAGATTGGTCTAGATTGTACTACGTAGTATATATCCTTGCGCTGGATCAACATCTAGGCCATAGATGTTGATACAGCGCAAGGACATGCCTATGCGACATGTCGAAAGGTTGACAACCGTTTGAAAGTTTGGTGATGCTTCTACCATGCGATATGACATCTGTAGAACAAGAACAATGCACATGACAAGTCTGCAGATATTGGACGCCATTGCATTGGAGACGATTGTTCTGTCACCTGACATTGAGGCGACACTCCATATCTACACAGGGTCTCGCACTTTCGAAGCTCAGCACAAGCTTCCTCTTTCCGCTTCAGACCCTGGAAATGTGAGACTCAATTGCACCGACCAAGGACGTTAAAAGGAAATGCAAAAGTAACAACAAACACGACAGCACACAAAAACATACAAACACACACACATACACAAAGATCAGTGCAAGTGAGCCTTACAATTTCTGACTGTACAGTATCAACCGATTTCAGTTGGGTGTCCAGAAACTATTTTGCGCCACCGTTCAGTACTCCCTGAAGGAGCTGTCTCTGCTCATTCACCTTCCCACGCTTTTTTTGCTGAGGAAACTGTCCACCCCTGGAACTTCACCAACAATACACGGTATGATTTTGTGAAAAACCAAAACCACAGTCAGTCAGAATTGGATCGCACTGCTTGGATACACAAGTTTGGCCAATCCCATACTCATAACCAGATCATTCAGCATCATTCAGCCAAGAGTTTGGGGCCTCTGGGTCTGAGTTCCTTTGCTCTTCATCCAGCTGCTGGAACAAATCGTTGAAAAGCACAAACTGCCGCTTGGCCTGGTCGAGGATGTCGAGGCTTTGGCGCGACTTGAGAGAACCACACTGTTTGAAATCCATGGAACTCTCTGGAATGATGAGCAAACAAAAATCCCCAATTTCCAAGATATTCAGGCTGCGGCGAAAAAAGATTTGCAGCAAATTCAAACATGTCACATGAAATGTTGGGGCAAATTTGGGACACCCAAATCTTATTCGCTTCATGACCCACTGACCCACATCAACAGTACAGATACCAAGCTACTTGGCCTCTGTGAGCTCTCCATGGTTGAACAAAGTTATGGCAAAGTTCAGGTGAAACATGTGGTCGGAATCCATCTCGATGGCCTCGCTGCCAGGCTTGCCAGGCAGGCCAGCAATATATCAGACTCGTGTATCGATCTATGCACCTGACCCACTGCAAGAAGGACATGTGAGGATGGAAAACATGCCCATGCCTTTCCCCGCCTGTCCCCATCTGTTCCCTCAGAGACGCTATTTCTGCCCCAATTCGCACAATCCTCTGCTCTGTCAGGCAGATCGAAGCGATGTAAACAATGTAAAGAGACTAAAAAACCTACATATCATGGCCGCTGCCATTCTCTACCCCAGTCTTCTCATGGGTTGAAGAAGCCGCTGATGTTGGCAAACAAGGATGCAATCCCAAGCACGGTGATGCCAATGATGTAGGTGTCGGGACTCATGTCGCCAAGGGCACCCTCACCACCACCTCGTGCCTCCATCTGCACGGCCGGTGCCCGCAAAGACTGCTTCAGCGGAGTGCTTCCAGCAGCAGGACTGGGAGTGGTGCCCACAAAGCAAAGCATCGCCGAGCAGGCAAGGGCCAAGAGCACGCAAGCGAGCACACGTGAGGCAGAGCGAGCCATGTTGCAAGTTTTGCCACACAGAGAGCTGCACAGGAGTGGCTTTAAAAGAGCTCAAGCCCAAGCCAAAATGATCACGGAGTCCGACGTGAATGCAAACTCGATAGGAGCAACACAGTGACGCCCATATATGTTTTGGATTTGGAATTCTCATCCAAACATATCCAAACATCCGAGTATCTCACATCCTTCGTGCTCACATGTGATCAAACCTTACATAGTCAAACGTAGTCCAACTCTCTTGTTCCTCAAATGCGATTGATTCCTTTGGCTGAATCGTTTGCAGTTCAAACAAACATACACTGAACCCGGGACCCACTGCAAGAGGGACATGTCAGAAAGGAAAACATGCTCATGCCTGTCCCCCGGTCCCCATCTGTTCCCTCAGAGACACTATTTGTGCACCAATTCGCACAATCCTCTGCTCTGTCAGGCAGATCGAAGCGATGTAAACAATGTAAAGATACTAAAAACCTACATATCATGGCCGCTGCCATTCTCTACCCCGGTCTTCTCATGGGTTGAAGAAGCCGCTGATGTTGGCAAACAAGGATGCAATCCCAAGCACGGTGATGCCAATGATGTAGTGTCGGGACTCATGTCGCCAAGGGCACCCTCACCACCACCTCGTGCCTCCATCTGCACGGCCGGTGCCCGCAAAGACTGCTTCAGCGGAGTGCTTCAGCAGCAGGACTGGGAGTGGTGCCCACAAAGCAAAGCATCGCCGAGCAGGCAAGGGCCAAGAGCACGCAAGCGAGCACACGTGAGGCAGAGCGAGCCATGTTGCAAGTTTTGCCACACAGAGAGCTGCACAGGAGTGGCTTTAAAAGAGCTCAAGCCCAAGCCAAAATGATCATGGAGTCCGACGTGAATGCAAACTCGATAGGAGCAACACAGTGACGCCCATATATGTTTTGGATTTGGAATTCTCATCCAAACATATCCAAACATCCGAGTATCTCACATCCTTCGGTGCTCACATGTGATCAAACCTTACATAGTCAAACGTAGTCCAACTCTCTTGTTCCTCAAATGCGATTGATTCCTTTGGCTGAATCGTTTGGAGTTCAAACAAACATACACTGAACCCGGGACCCACTGCAAGAAGGACATGTGAGGATGGAAAACATGCTCATGCCTGTCCCCGCCCGTCCCCATCTGTTCCCTCAAAGGCACTATTTCTGCACCAATTCGCACAATCCTCTGCTCTGTCAGGCAGATCGAAGCGATGTAAACAATGTAAAGAGACTAAAAAACCTACATATCATGGCCGCTGCCATTCTCTACCCCAGTCTTCTCATGGGTTGAAGAAGCCGCTGATGTTGGCAAACAAGGATGCAATCCCAAGCACGGTGATGCCAATGATGTAGGTGTCGGGACTCATGTCGCCAAGGGCACCCTCACCACCACCTCGTGCCTCCATCTGCACGGCCGGTGCCCGCAAAGACTGCTTCAGCGGAGTGCTTCCAGCAGCAGGACTGGGAGTGGTGCCCACAAAGCAAAGCATCGCCGAGCAGGCAAGGGCCAAGAGCACGCAAGCGAGCACACGTGAGGCAGAGCGAGCCATGTTGCAAGTTTTGCCACACAGAGAGCTGCACAGGAGTGGCTTTAAAAGAGCTCAAGCCCAAGCCAAAATGATCACGGAGTCCGACGTGAATGCAAACTCGATAGGAGCAACACAGTGACGCCCATATATGTTTTGGATTTGGAATTCTCATCCAAACATATCCAAACATCCGAGTATCTCACATCCTTCGGTGCTCACATGTGATAAAACCTTACATAGTCAAACGTAGTCCAACTCTCTTGTTCCTCAAATGCGATTGATTCCTTTGGCTGAATCTTTGGAGTTCAAACAAACATACACTGAACCCGGGACCCACTGCAAGGAGGACATGTGAGGATGGAAAACATGCTCATTGCCTGTCCCATCTGTTCCCTCAAAGACGCTATTTCTGCCCAATTCGCACAATCCTCTGCTCTGTCAGGCAGATCGAGCACAATGTAAAGGATACTAAAAACCTCTACATGGCCGCTGCCACTCTCTGGGTCTTCTCATGGGTTGAAGAAGCCGCTGATGTTGGCAAACAAGGATGCAATCCCAAGCACGGTGATGCCAATGATGTAGGTGTCGGGACTCATGTCGCCAAGGGCACCCTCACCGCCGCCTCGCGCCTCCATCTGCACGGCCGGTGCCCGCAAAGACTGCTTCAGCGGAGTGCTTCCTGCAGCAGGACTGGGAGTGGTGCCCACAAAGCAAAGCATCGCCGAGCAGGCAAGGGCCAAGAGCACGCAAGCGAGCACACGTGAGGCAGAGCGAGCCATGTTGCAAGTTTTGCCACACAGAGAGCTGCACAGGAGTGGCTTTAAAAGAGCTCAAGCCCAAGCCAAAATGATCACGGAGTCCGACGTGAATGCAAACTCGATAGGAGCAACACAGTGACACCCATATATGTTTTGGATTTGGAATTCTCATCCAAACATATCCAAACATCCGAGTATCTCACATCCTTCGGTGCTCACATGTGATAAAACCTTACATAGTCAAACGTAGTCCAACTCTCTTGTTCCTCAAATGCGATTGATTCCTTTGGCTGAATCGTTTGGAGTTCAAACAAACATACACTGAACCCGGGACCCACTGCAAGAAGGACATGTCAGAAAGGAAAACATGCTCATGCCTGTCCCCGCCCGTCCCATCTGTTCCCTCAGAGACGCTATTTCTGCACCAATTCGCACAATCCTCTGCTCTGTCAGGCAGATCGAAGTGATGTAAACAATGTAAAGAGACTAAAAACCTACATATCATGGCCGCTGCCATTCTCTACTCCGGTCTTCTCATGGGTTGAAGAAGCCGCTGATGTTGGCAAACAAGGATGCAATCCCAAGCACGGTGATGCCAATGATGTAGGTGTCGGGACTCATGTCGCCAAGGGCACCCTCACCACCACCTCGTGCCTCCATCTGCACGGCCGGTGCCCGCAAAGACTGCTTCAGCGGAGTGCTTCCAGCAGCAGGACTGGGAGTGGTGCCCACAAAGCAAAGCATCGCCGAGCAGGCAAGGGCCAAGAGCACGCAAGCGAGCACACGTGAGGCAGAGCGAGCCATGTTGCAAGTTTTGCCACACAGAGAGCTGCACAGGAGTGGCTTTAAAAGAGCTCAAGCCCAAGCCAAAATGATCACGGAGTCCGACGTGAATGCAAACTCGATAGGAGCAACACAGTGACGCCCATATATGTTTTGGATTTGGAATTCTCATCCAAACAATTCCAAACATATCCAAACATCCGAGTATCTCACATCCTTCGTGCTCACATGTGATCAAACCTTACATAGTCAAACGTAGTCCAACTCTCTTGTTCCTCAAATGCGATTGATTCCTTTGGCTGAATCCTTTGGAGTTCAAACAAACATACACTGAACCCGGGACCCACTGCAAGAAGGACATGTCAGAAAGGAAAACATGCTCATGCCTGTCCCCGCCCGTCCCCATCTGTTCCCTCAAAGGCACTATTTCTGCACCAATTCGCACAATCCTCTGCTCTGTCAGGCAGATCGAAGCGATGTAAACAATGTAAAGAGACTAAAAAACCTACATATCATGGCCGCTGCCATTCTCTACCCCAGTCTTCTCATGGGTTGAAGAAGCCGCTGATGTTGGCAAACAAGGATGCAATCCCAAGCACGGTGATGCCAATGATGTAGGTGTCGGGGCTCATGTCGCCAAGGGCACCCTCACCACCGCCTCGCGCCTCCATCTGCACGGCCGGTGCCCGCAAAGACTGCTTCAGCGGAGTGCTTCCAGCAGCAGGACTGGGAGTGGTGCCCACAAAGCAAAGCATCGCCGAGCAGGCAAGGGCCAAGAGCACGCAAGCGAGCACACGTGAGGCGGAGCGAGCCATGTTGCAAGTTTTGCCACACAGAGAGCTGCACAGGAGCGGCCTTCAAAGAGGTCAAGCTGAAGCCAAAATCATCGCGGACTCCGATGTGAATACAAACTCGATAGGAACAACACACTGACACCCATGTATGTTTTGAATTGGGAATTATCAGCCAATTGATTCCTTTGGCTGAATCGTTTGGAGTTCAAACAAACATACACTGAACCCGGGACCCACTGCAAGAAGGACATGTCAGAAAGGAAAACATGCTCATGCCTGTCCCCGCCCGTCCCATCTGTTCCCTCAGAGACGCTATTTCTGCACCAATTCGCACAATCCTCTGCTCTGTCAGGCAGATCGAAGTGATGTAAACAATGTAAAGAGACTAAAAACCTACATATCATGGCCGCTGCCATTCTCTACTCCGGTCTTCTCATGGGTTGAAGAAGCCGCTGATGTTGGCAAACAAGGATGCAATCCCAAGCACGGTGATGCCAATGATGTAGGTGTCGGGACTCATGTCGCCAAGGGCACCCTCACCACCACCTCGTGCCTCCATCTGCACGGCCGGTGCCCGCAAAGACTGCTTCAGCGGAGTGCTTCCAGCAGCAGGACTGGGAGTGGTGCCCACAAAGCAAAGCATCGCCGAGCAGGCAAGGGCCAAGAGCACGCAAGCGAGCACACCTGAGGCAGAGCGAGCCATGTTGCAAGTTTTGCCACATAGAGAGCTGCACAGGAGTGGCTTTAAAAGAGCTCAAGCCGAAGCCAAAATAAAAATAAAAAATGAATAAAAATGACAAAATGATCACGGAGTCTGACGTGAATGCAAACTCGATAGGAGCAACGCAGTGACGCCCATATATGTTTTGGATTTGGAATTCTCATCCAAACAATTCCAAACATATCCAAACATCCGAGTATCTCACATCCTTCCGTGCTCACATGTGATCAAACCTTACATAGTCAAACGTAGTCCAACTCTCTTGTTCCTCAAATGCGATTGATTCCTTTGGCTGAATCCTTTGGAGTTCAAACAAACATACACTGAACCCGGGACCCACTGCAAGAGGGACATGTCAGAAAGGAAAACATGCTCATGCCTGTCCCGCCCGTCCCCATCTGTTCCCTCAGAGACACTATTTGTGCACCAATTCGCACAATCCTCTGCTCTGTCAGGCAGATCGAAGCGATGTAAACAATGCAAAGATACTAAAAACCTACATATTATGGCCGCTGCCATTCTCTACCCCGGTCTTCTCATGGGTTGAAGAAGCCGCTGATGTTGGCAAACAAGGATGCGATCCCAAGCACGGTGATGCCAATGATGTAGGTGTCGGGACTCATGTCGCCAAGGGCACCCTCACCACCACCTCGTGCCTCCATCTGCACGGCCGGTGCCCGCAAAGACTGCTTCAGCGGAGTGCTTCCAGCAGGACTGGGAGTGGTGCCCACAAAGCAAAGCATCGCCGAGCAGGCAAGGGCCAAGAGCACGCAAGCGAGCACACGTGAGGCAGAGCGAGCCATGTTGCAAGTTTTGCCACACAGAGAGCTGCACAGGAGTGGCTTTAAAAGAGCTCAAGCCCAAGCCAAAATGATCATGGAGTCCGACGTGAATGCAAACTCGATAGGAGCAACACAGTGACGCCCATATATGTTTTGGATTTGGAATTCTCATCCAAACATATCCAAACATCCGAGTATCTCACATCCTTCGGTGCTCACATGTGATCAAACCTTACATAGTCAAACGTAGTCCAACTCTCTTGTTCCTCAAATGCGATTGATTCCTTTGGCTGAATCGTTTGGAGTTCAAACAAACATACACTGAACCCGGGACCCACTGCAAGAAGGACATGTGAGGATGGAAAACATGCTCATGCCTGTCCCCGCCCGTCCCCATCTGTTCCCTCAAAGACACTATTTCTGCACCAATTCGCACAATCCTCTGCTCTGTCAGGCAGATCGAAGCGATGTAAACAATGTAAAGATACTAAAAACCTACATATCATGGCCGCTGCCATTCTCTACCCCAGTCTTCTCATGGGTTGAAGAAGCCGCTGATGTTGGCAAACAAGGATGCAATCCCAAGCACGGTGATGCCAATGATGTAGGTGTCGGGACTCATGTCGCCAAGGGCACCCTCACCACCGCCTCGCGCCTCCATCTGCACGGCCGGTGCCCGCAAAGACTGCTTCAGCGGAGTGCTTCCAGCAGCAGGACTGGGAGTGGTGCCCACAAAGCAAAGCATCGCCGAGCAGGCAAGGGCCAAGAGCACGCAAGCGAGCACACGTGAGGCAGAGCGAGCCATGTTGCAAGTTTTGCCACACAGAGAGCTGCACAGGAGTGGCTTTAAAAGAGCTCAAGCCCAAGCCAAAATGATCACGGAGTCCGACGTGAATGCAAACTCGATAGGAGCAACACAGTGACGCCCATATATGTTTTGGATTTGGAATTCTCATCCAAACATATCCAAACATCCGAGTATCTCACATCCTTCGATGCTCACATGTGATAAAACCTTACATAGTCAAACGTAGTCCAACTCTCTTGTTCCTCAAATGCGATTGATTCCTTTGGCTGAATCGTTTGGAGTTCAAACAAACATACACTGAACCCGGGACCCACTGCAAGAAGGACATGTGAGGATGGAAAACATGCTCATGCCTGTCCCCGCCCGTCCCCATCTGTTCCCTCAAAGACACTATTTCTGCACCAATTCGCACAATCCTCTGCTCTGTCAGGCAGATCGAAGCGATGTAAACAATGTAAAGATACTAAAAACCTACATATCATGGCCGCTGCCATTCTCTACCCCGGTCTTCTCATGGGTTGAAGAAGCCGCTGATGTTGGCAAACAAGGATGCAATCCCAAGCACAGTGATGCCAATGATGTAGGTGTCGGGACTCATGTCGCCAAGGGCACCCTCACCACCACCTCGTGCCTCCATCTGCACGGCCGGTGCCCGCAAAGACTGCTTCAGCGGAGTGCTTCCAGCAGGACTGGGAGTGGTGCCCACAAAGCAAAGCATCGCCGAGCAGGCAAGGGCCAAGAGCACGCAAGCGAGCACACGTGAGGCAGAGCGAGCCATGTTGCAAGTTTTGCCACACAGAGAGCTGCACAGGAGTGGCTTTAAAAGAGCTCAAGCCCAAGCCAAAATGATCATGGAGTCCGACGTGAATGCAAACTCGATAGGAGCAACACAGTGACACCCATATATGTTTTGGATATCCAAACATCCGAGTATCTCACATCCTTCGGTGCTCACATGTGATCAAACCTTACATAGTCAAACGTAGTCCAACTCTCTTGTTCCTCAAATGCGATTGATTCCTTTGGCTGAATCCTTTGGAGTTCAAACAAACATACACTGAACCCGGGACCCACTGCAAGAGGGACATGTCAGAAAGGAAAACATGCTCATGCCTGTCCCGCCCGTCCCCATCTGTTCCCTCAGAGACACTATTTGTGCACCAATTCGCACAATCCTCTGCTCTGTCAGGCAGATCGAAGCGATGTAAACAATGCAAAGATACTAAAAACCTACATATTATGGCCGCTGCCATTCTCTACCCCGGTCTTCTCATGGGTTGAAGAAGCCGCTGATGTTGGCAAACAAGGATGCGATCCCAAGCACGGTGATGCCAATGATGTAGGTGTCGGGACTCATGTCGCCAAGGGCACCCTCACCACCACCTCGTGCCTCCATCTGCACGGCCGGTGCCCGCAAAGACTGCTTCAGCGGAGTGCTTCCAGCAGGACTGGGAGTGGTGCCCACAAAGCAAAGCATCGCCGAGCAGGCAAGGGCCAAGAGCACGCAAGCGAGCACACGTGAGGCAGAGCGAGCCATGTTGCAAGTTTTGCCACACAGAGAGCTGCAGAGGAGTGGCTTTAAAAGAGCTCAAGCCCAAGCCAAAATGATCATGGAGTCCGACGTGAATGCAAACTCGATAGGAGCAACACAGTGACGCCCATATATGTTTTGGATTTGGAATTCTCATCCAAACATATCCAAACATCCGAGTATCTCACATCCTTCGATGCTCACATGTGATCAAACCTTACATAGTCAAACGTAGTCCAACGTAGTCCAACTCTCTTGTTCCTCAAATGCGATTGATTCCTTTGGCTGAATCGTTTGCAGTTCAAACAAACATACACTGAACCCGGGACCCACTGCAAGAAGGACATGTCAGAAAGGAAAACATGCCCATGCCTTTCCCCGCCTGTCCCCATCTGTTCCCTCAGAGACGCTATTTCTGCCCCAATTCGCACAATCCTCTGCTCTGTCAGGCAGATCGAAGCGATGTAAACAATATAAAGAGACTAAAAACCTACATATCATGGCCGCTGCCATTCTCTACCCCGGTCTTCTCATGGGTTGAAGAAGCCGCTGATGTTGGCAAACAAGGATGCAATCCCAAGCACGGTGATGCCAATGATGTAGGTGTCGGGACTCATGTCGCCAAGGGCACCCTCACCACCACCTCGTGCCTCCATCTGCACGGCCGGTGCCCGCAAAGACTGCTTCAGCGGAGTGCTTCCAGCAGCAGGACTGGGAGTGGTGCCCACAAAGCAAAGCATCGCCGAGCAGGCAAGGGCCAAGAGCACGCAAGCGAGCACACGTGAGGCAGAGCGAGCCATGTTGCAAGTTTTGCCACACAGAGAGCTGCACAGGAGTGGCTTTAAAAGAGCTCAAGCTCAAGCCAAAATGATCACGGAGTCTGACGTGAATGCAAACTCCAGAGGAGCAACACACTGACGCCCATGTATGTTTTGAATTGGGAATTCTCATCCCAACTCCAAGTATCTCACATCCCTTTGGCCTTCTCATAGGCGCTGCAAGCATTTGAGAAGTCGTCCAAGCGACTCAGTGTGATGGCCAAATACCTTAACTTGCGGCCATGGATCTTTGGGGAATTGGGTGATCTTTGAACCCACTAAAGGGGGACCAATAGAATCTAACATTGTATGGCTATATATATATATTATATATATATAAGAAATGATTATATCATATTATATATATCATATATGATGAGATATAATATATATCACTATATATCATGGGATATTTCTGCACCGAGACTATGATTTTTTGGGACTCCAGAACATTTTGGGTCATCTTAGTGGTATGTCAGATTACTGAGATCCGAGCATGTAGGATGATGGGAAGTCCGGCTTCAAGTTGATGCTTGCAGAGAAGAAGTGGAATGCCTGCCACAATACAGCCAATGTACATTGGGTACCCTCCGGAAATCAATCAAAGTAATGGGAAATCCCCTATGAATGGACATTCAAATGGGAACATCATCTTCAAACGGGTCATTTTCCATTGCAATGTTTGATTTCCGGAGGGCAAACTAGGCCAAGTTGGCGATGACTTTTTTGTTGCCAAATGGTCCAAGGACGCCCAAGCTTGCCAAGCTTGCCCAGGATGTTTTTTTTTTACAAGCCAGAAGTGCGGAAGCAAATTGTCCAGTATTGAGATGCACCAGGCCTGGCCGACCACGTATTCGATGCGTAGAAAAAATAAGGAGAACTTTGGACAAGGCATGTCAGGTACACCCAAATTGTAAGAAATGATCCACTCAAATGGATCCAAATAAAGAGCACGCTTTAGGCCTCGAGCCACATGGACACAAAGAGAAGTCTTTTGCAAGTTGCTTTCGAAACAAATTGGACTTTGTCTGAAACTTGTGCACAGTGTACCCTTAAGGTCACTAATGGTCACTGATTCATCATCATTTTCCCTACGAAAACGGCTTTTTTTAGGAGCGTCTACGAATCATCCAGCATGGCACAGCATGGCACAGCCATTTCAATCTCTCAGTGCACTCAGGCAAGCGCAAGCGATCGCAGCCACATACTTCGTCTTCCCGAAGAAGCACATTCCGATACTGCGAACAATGCAGCTGCAAATTGGTAGAGTGGCGCTGGAGATGGAACATGATGGATCATGATGGAAACCACCAGGCCACATAGAACCTACTTCTACCATCTACCCCTGGCAGAATCAATTCTGTGAATCAAGTCTTCAATCTTCAGGCGTTTCAGCAAAGCTGAGCT
The DNA here is from genome assembly GCA_947184155.2 of Cladocopium goreaui. Taxonomy (NCBI): domain Eukaryota; class Dinophyceae; order Suessiales; family Symbiodiniaceae; genus Cladocopium; species Cladocopium goreaui. The sequence goes on along the minus strand of CAMXCT020001160.1, from coordinate 8,282 downwards.
GCGGACTTGTTCCAAAGCTGAGCAGAATTTGGCGTGTGAACCGCAGCCACACGATACTTGATCAAAGCGACATCCATATCCGAGTGGTCCTGCGTCTTTCCGTCTTTCCATGTTCAACCCATTGATATTTCAAATCTTCTCACCTTGCAGTTGCTGTTCAGGCTGTTCAACTCGCCACTGAAATCAGGTGTCTTCTCTCCTGGATGATGGATCCAGCTGCCAGAATTGTTTTGGCATTCTTCGGATCATGTGTCAAGGCATTTCCCAAGTAATCCTTGGCGCAGCTGGAAACGCCAAGGCTGTGGCTGAGCAGCAAAACATCTTTCAAATGCTAAGACATGCTAAGCCACAAAGGCCTTGAAGTTCTCTCCCATCCTTAGGAATCAAGTCTTTCCGGCAAGTTGTGAAGTAATATGTGAAGCAAAAACTGAACTTTGATGCTTTCATTCTGCCAAGACACCGCAAATATAGGATCCCCAGAGTTGTAAGGAGCTCTGCATGCTCCGGTGAAAACTCCAGCGCCTGGGTAAAAACATCAAAACGTGTAATCTAGTCCCCTTCAACTGCTAACGGACATTCCAGTCTCAAAATCTCTGGGGATCCAGGCTTCAGTGTAGACATCAATAGCTGACTTATAATCCTCTTGCAATGCATGTACCTGCAAAAATCTGAAAGCTGATGCACATGCTTCAGAGTTTTTTTAAAGTGTATCCACACTGAACCCACACATATCCACATTAGACATGAAAACGAGCCATCGGAAACACCCCCCCACATCTGGTTGGAAAGCTGCGTGGTGACCCTGCCTTTCCAAGCTGCATGAAGGTCACATCGTGGCGCTGAATCTGGTTCGCCTCGCCAAGGTGTCACCAAAAACAGAAAGTTGCAATACATCGCTATATACAGTATTGTATATATATATAATATGTTATGTTATATTATATATAATAATATATAATATATTATTATATAATATAAAATAAAAATATAAAAACTATAATATATAATCTGATCTAATATATAATATATAATCTGATATAATATATATTATATAATATATAATATGTAATCTGACATAATATATAATATATAATCTGATATAATAATATATAATCTGATATCATATTATATAATCTGATAATGAGAAAATCTGATATAATATAATATAATCTGATATAATATATAATATAATATACCATATAATATAATAATTTATGATACAATATAATATAATATAACATAATATAGTATAATATAATATAATATAATATAGTATTTTGATGTATTTTGTAAATAGGTATGTAGATATGGTTGTATATGGTTTAACCATTATTTGACATCATACTCCATCTCCATCCAATGTCCCGCCTTCGTAAAGCAATCGATGGAGCTGTCATATTGACGAAGGTACATGTAGCAAAGGCCCTTGTTGTGCCAAATCTCCCAGTCGTCCGGCGAAATCTTCTGGGCTTCGTCATAGACCTGCGGTGATTTTGCATGATTTTGCTCCGATCCAGTCGGATTCTTGATGACAACAACCATTCCGTCAATTCGCAGTACCAGAAATTGAAATTCATTAAAGATCATTGAAGCAACTAGAGTCGCAACTAGAGTAACTAGATCTGCCTTGACTTGTTCTCTTAATATGGGGTCTGTTGAAACTTGTTTGGGTCTGGTCCGGTCACCTCGATAGCTCCACGATGCTTGCCAAGCAGGTAGAGGCTTCGACCCATCTGCGATGGCGTCTGAGGGTCTCAACTTATTTACATGACATATGGATATTTCTTAAATGGTGGATCCCATTTTAACATATTTTAACAATGGCTTTCAATATCTTTCAATACTAAGTCAGGGTCTCATGATGTCTCATGATGTCTCATGACTTGGATGATTTGGACCCCCAATGAGTTCCCGGACACCTCCTAATCTACGGCCTGCTTGAGATTGTAGACGTTCAATGGACTGATGCAGGTGGCAGCTTGGAATAGCTGCAATGATTCCTGAACCTACCCAGAGATCACAGTGGAAGTGCGTTGCACCTTTTGCTTCTCAGGTCTCTCATATCCACAGCTTTCGACTTACTGTAGTATGGAAGTCAACTGCCAAATTCTATCAACAGAACTGAAGCTTCAGAAAAATCATCGAACACATTGAAACATGACATGTTCTGACACAGCAGGATACTTCAGGACGACCATCTGCCTGCCCTTCCTGTCGCTTTATGAGAGCCTTCACATAAATGGCATACTCACACCTGGCGTCACCGCATACCCATCACACGACATAACCAACTCAGAGCCGCTCAAAGATCTCAAAGCCAGGCTCCAGACATTCCGTTCGAATCACGCAGTTGCTCCTCTATCACTTCCATGCATTCCTTGAATTCCTGGTGAAACAACATGTTTCTCACAGCGAAACGTGGAAACTGGGCAGGAAACTGTCTGATCAAATGCCGGTGAAGGTGTAAAAAGTGTAAACACTGGACATTCGGATGATTATTAAATTTATTAATGATTATGTACTGTTTCCATCCTTCCCTGCATAGTTCCTCATCGGACCAACCGTCATCTTTTGGTTGTAGCTGAAAGAAGAATCAAGAGAAAGGTTGGACAAATTGCACTTACCGAACTGCTTCCCAAACCATGGTTGCAACGTGTTGTCACACTTGTGCCTGTCGAACATAAAGCAAATTGATGAGCCAATTCTTCTTTTCTCTGCCGGCCTTGCATTGTTGGATTGGTATTCACAATGTTGGTATTCACAATGTTGGTATTCACAATGTTCACATGACGTTGCATGACATGTCGAAACTCTCACAAGCTTTTGAAAGCACACAGATTCACACAGGCAGCAACCTGGTACAGAAGAAACTATTCTTGTGGCATGATGGAATCATGCAAATGTTGTCGCGGCCAAAGTTACAATCTTTTCTACGGAAACATTTTCAGAAGCCAATGCCTTCATCGTGGGAGCATTTGCAGAAGCCATGGCTGAAGCAGCTTGCTCAATAGCTTGACACGATGCAACCTGTTTCAGTATGTCACGGATCATCACTCTCAAGATTTGACAAGATTCTCTGAACAGCACAAGCAGTGCGGATGGGGTTTCAAGAAAAGGAGCCGTGAACGGCGTGTTGAATGTGTTGAACTTTAGTAGGGCTATGGATATCTATGGATGCTATGGCAAACTGGTATGGTGGGAACTCCCAACCAATCGCCAGACTGTTTCATGTGTCATGCGGAAAAAACACCATGGTCTTGGACTCCACTGAAAAGCTTCCGTCGTGGGCACGATATGCAGAACTTGAACTGTTTTGCACATTTTCCCTGCAGAATCTTGATCGTCACCAGGATTCTTTTTGGCCATTAAAGCGCTGAAAGTCAGTAATGAGACGGCCATGATCCAGCAATCGAAGCGGCAACTGGCCAGCTCATGTTGAAACTCTTGCCATCTGATGAGTCAGTCGGTCGCTGATGTACATGACAAACACGAAACTGTAGGCACAGTAGGCACTGCGAGATTGACAAATGCAAGAGTCTTTGGAAACTGACCAAAACCCTTGGGGCTTCCCAGTTTCAAACTGACAATGATTGTACATGATCTCTCTCTCTCGGCATCGGCAGATCATGGGCCAAGATGTTCTTGACCGACTGCAAAAGGCGGACAATAGTTGAGCTAAATTTGCTAGAATTTAGTTAAGCTTGGAGCTGACCATGCAAACAAATTCTATGTTCATTTCACTGCCCTCTGCACCGCACAACTGCCATACCATCACACGGGTGGTGAACAGCAAAATACACTCCTCCCCTCACAAACTGACTGTGAGCTTGTCCGGAGCGTGATCATCAAGTGCTCTGATTTCCATCACTTTGAAAAGCCTCTTGCTGCAGCATGGGCAATCTGGCTATTTCCCAACAAGGGTCACAAGCATTCACAAGCAACAATGACATAATGATACATAATGCATAGCTTTTAGATTTTTTTTGCATCCATCATCCATCCCAACGATACGCATGGATGATCCAACACGCATGAACAGATGGGCATTTCGCCTGTCGAAAGGCAACGTATCGTTGGCAAATTGCTGCAAAATGGCAGCATTTGCCTCGCATTGCCACGACAGACGACGCTCTCTTGAGCAGCTCAAATACTCAAATCCAAGCCCAGGTCTCATCGGTCTCATATTGCACTGTAAAGAAGTGTGTAAACAGCTATACATATGATATACATATTATATTAATACACGTATATATAATATATATATATATAATATATATATATATGTATATATATATTATGTATATATATTATGTATATATATTATGTATATATATTATGTATATATATTATGCAATGCCAGATACAGTAATGCATGAGCTATGCATAGCTATGCTAGGTAATGCAAGTACTGTATAGAAGCGTGAACTATCAACTCTCCTTGCCAAAGACCGACTCCCACCTCGGCTTGCCTCTGTTGAACTAGCATGAGCTGCTTAATCGTTGCCTTGTGGGAGAAATGCTTGGAGCGACAGTCTCAAAACGATGCTAACAATGTGAAAGAGTGCAAGGTAGCATGACATACAGCATGAAATTCCGTCGCCTCGTTCTGGATTTGCACTCGAGCGGCTTGCCCTTTGGCTCCTTTAATGATCTCTTCCACCTGGTGTAGAACTGCAGAAATTGCAGAACAGTAGTAGGAGATCAAACAATGTCATGCAAATCCAACAAACCAATAAACATCAATAAACCATGGGTTGCCAGCCTTTTGCATGGCTACTTCTATCGCGGCCTCTTTGATAATGATTTGCTCCTGGCCATAGGTTCTGCGGTCTAACCACTTGAAGCCCATCAGACCCACTAGTTATCAAACCTTGAAGTACAGAAATTCCGCCAATTGACCTATGACATCCATTGAAATCCCATGGAAGTGCGATTTCAAACTCACTCCGCTTACTACATCTGACATTTGAGGAGTCATTACTGGGCAACCATGGGCAACCATTGATCCATCGATCCATGGAGTGATCCGCTCCTGCCGTTCTGCCTTGCCAACTTCCACCTGGCTGGACACCCAGGTCCAAAATTGGGGCAATTTTCGTGGGGAAAATGATAATAAACCATAGTAAACCATCGGTTTCTGGAGTACCCTATTTCCAAAGACATCCATTTGCAAACCGCAATCTCATTCCCGTTACAATTTCTGTTGTTCCTTTGCGCCGCCCATCCGTTCAAAGCCTCCTGCATCTGCTCTTGTGTATTCGCAATTTCATCATCGAAGTCATCAGGTAGATCAACCTGTCCAAGCGATCCAACTACCCGGCTCCCCGGTAGCCGCTACAAATCCATCCATAGATTTCCATCATCCAATCACCACTGCCGGGACAAAAAAACCACTGGTATCCACTGGTTGAACCTCCCGCAGTTGGAGCCCTGTGATCTCCAGCATCAAGTCATCCTGGGGTTTATTGAAGTTCGCCTGCATCACCTGGAAACCAACGGAACCACCCATTTTTCAGGGAACAAAACATGGGGAAAGACAATCTAAAAAATGGCGTGACACCTGATATATATATATACAGTAATATACATATGATTATATATATGTATATAGTATTATATAGTTATATACACATATACCTATGTTTTGATATAAGTGGGCAAATCAAATGGACAATAAATGATGAAAAAAGGTGATAGTATGTGATATTGACCAAACAGCTTGGGTCGTCTCAAAATGTCTCAAAATAGGGAAAGCCACTAATCTGGAGCATCGTGCTGAGGGGTGACAATTGATGAACATCAGCATGTTTCAAACCAGCAATCAGTGTGCGAGTACCCTCCAGCAAACGTACGATGTCGAAAAGCCACCATTTGTAGATTATCCGAGGGAATCTATGGGTTTTCCAGATCTTTTTGTATGTTAACCCCGAGCTAACCCCAGGGATCCCTGTGTGGAATGCTGCAATGGCAGCCACAGACCTCCAGCATCTTTGCGGTGATGACTGCACGTTGCGTAAAGTATCTGGCCACGTGGCTGCAGGTGCTGAACGACCAGCTGGTGACATATGGCATGATCTTTTCTTCGATCTCATTTTTCCAAAGGAAGCTACAGTAGGGCCGACGAATTTGCCTATTAAATGAAGAGTTCAGGTATGTTCAGGGCAATTCACAACCGGGTTTGTCTTGAAATGGCGGATACCTCCCAAAATGGCCACTTAATGGGGAAGATGATGATTAAACATTGATAAACCATCAAATTTAGAGGTATAATATACCCTATTTTCAATCAAACCAACTGTTCAATCCTTGCTGCCAAATATGCCAAAGTGACTGCTCTGCGGTGTAGAAGGAGCAGGCTTCGACCACAGCTGCTCGAGCAAACCGGACAAATTCATCCTGCATGGATTGGAGGGGGAACCAATAGTATCCAATAACTATGGTTTATGATGGTTTATGATATACTTATAACTTATAACTTACTGTACAACTATATTTAATGGATTGGAGATGAGAACAACATGACACAGGCATTTCATGGCATTTACATGCACTACAGAAAGGACAAGAACAACATGAAGAACTTGTCACTTTGCCTTGTAGAGGTTGTCACCAAGGATGGTAAAAAGCCCCTTCAATGCTTCTGGCCTTCGAATTTTCAAAAGCAGTCACTGGCACCGAGGAAGTCACGAAAAATCTCAGCGCTTTATCTCAGCATATCTCAGCATTCTTGAGCTCTCGGCTTTAATCTCCACTGAAATGAGATGGAAATCAGCATCTCCAAGCCATCAGCAGATCGTGCCCGAATGGGGCCCTTCACCACAGGGGTGAACAAGTCAGGAACGGGAACCGGATTCACACCTGGCAGGACATGGTCCGGAGGCCGACGCCCAGGAACTCCATGGAAATTCATGGAATGAATCAAAGAACTTTCCCAGGATATCCCATCATAATGTCATTGGAATGGTTGAAAAAAACAGGAAACCATAGGAAACCGTGATATATTTCATGTGGGAAATCCATGGAAATCCATGGAAATCCATGTGAACTTCCCGGTTATATCCAGATTTTCCCTTCAACCGTCCTCCAATTTTCATGGAGGAAACCTCCAACGTCCTCCTCACCTCGACCGTCCTGAATGAAATAGACGGCCTGGTAGGTCGCCGGGAACCTGCACAAATCATGAGACATTGGGCACTGTGATGAACTGTGATGTACTGTGTATGCCAGAGATTTATAGATATTCAGAATATTTCAGAATCATTTTGAATAAAATATAGTCTTGGGGGGCATCCCAAAAATCACAATTTCTGAGCAGTCATTGGGAATTGCGAGTATTGTGATATTCCCAAAAGACACATCTTTCTTTGTTTTGCGATGTTTTTTCCTTGCTGGCAATATCATGCCTTTGCGATACTGATCCAGAAAGGCTGAGGTTGCAACTCAATGAAATAGTTCCCAAAGCCAACGAAGCTGACGCCCGGCTCAGTCTTTACCTCAGGTCATTGTTTCTATTGTCATATCATAGGTTCATATGGGGGTTTCCAACAATGGGGGTCGCCAAAAACTGATGGTTAATGGAAAATCCTACTAAGAAATGATGATAACTGGGGGTACCCCCAATGGAAAATCGGACACCTCCATGGATTCCACGGCAATCAGCTGGCACCGACGGCCTGGCACCAGCGCACCTCGTTGCTGACTTGTTGGCTCATCCAATTCAGCGTCACAGCTTGTCTTCCCTGCTCCATCGACTTGAAGGAGACAGGCCTCTGGGCGAAGCGAATCAGACAACAACATCCAGGCACGGGAAGACATTTTGGGAACAGCGAAGGTGCGGTGTGTGTTTAGATAAAGATGTTGAATGCAGGACATTTTATATGCACATCTTCAGAATTCTTCATATATGTGCAATATATGAGAATATATTATATATAAATATTATATATAAATATTATTATTATATATATATATTATATTATATATATATTATATATTATATTATATTATATTATAACATATTATATATCATATTATATTATATTATATTATAACATATTATATATCATATTATATTATATTATATTATATATTATATTCTATTATATATTATATCATATTTTATTATATATTATATTATATTATATATTATATTATATTTTATATCATATTATATTATATTATATATTATATTATATATTATATTATATTATATATTATATTATATATTATATTATATATCATATTTTATATTATATTATATATTATATATTATATTATATTAT
>CAMXCT020001159.1:0-173989 GCA_947184155.2 Cladocopium goreaui | reverse complement strand
GACTGGCTGGCTTACTAGAAGGATCTGGGATGCTAGCATCGAAGACATGAGCAAATGGATGAGCACTTACATCAAGCTTGACATTCTGTTTGAATATATGTTCGCATCCAAGATATCTGCCGGCATCTTCAGGAGTATCCATGTCGATTTGAGAAGAAATCAACTTCCACCCTTCGTCAATGTTTTTGGAAGGTCCTGACATCTTGAAGTCATCAACATATACACCAAGCAATAACTTCAGTTTCGGATGCCAAAACATTGAAGGCCAACATTCGGGATAGAGTGGGTGAAATCCAACTGCATAGAGTGCTTTCTCACAATGACGTTGCCATAGACCCCCCGAATCAGGGTGACCATACAATGCCAAAATAAGAAGAACAACTGGATCCTTAAACACACCAATCCATTCCTTCGGCCAACGGTTCCTTGGCAATCTGATCCAAGTTAAAATTCCTTGCATCAACGCCTGGGTGTAAGCTTGCTTAACATCACCTTGTGATGTCCGGTTCCCCGGCATGGAGCCATAAGCATCCAATGCTTTTCCTGCCTCCATGTTGGCCGGTGAACTTCCGAGCTCCGCGAACAATGCAACATCAGCCACCTCGTCCTTCACGTTGTTTCCTTGGAAAACGGTGCGACCCTTAAACTTGCGCATGGGGTCACCCTGCGGTAGCTCACTTCCCTTCTCGACACAAATCTCGAAGATCTTGCCTACGTGAACTTTGGTCTTGTTCTTGATGGCTTCCCTTGAAACATCATCCCATTCCCTTACAGTGGAGTAGTCCCATGCACCCTTACTTGTAAGGTTATTCCATTCCTTATCGAGTGCAGCCTGGGCAGCCGGAGTATTGTTAATCTCCTTCTGTCCAACGGGTCTTGCCACAAGTGCATTGGAAAAATGAAAGCACATGAGCTCTGATTGATCCTTAAGCTTGTCTCTGTGGCAATGGTTTCCACCATGCGAGCCCCCCGGATTGTAGGTGACTGGCATTGCGGGAATGAAATCATCTGATGGTTCGGCATTCTTGGATTCTTTGACAGCTGAAGTGGCAAGACGATCAATAACCCTGTTGTACTTACGTTCTTTGGCAACTGCAGCATCATGCTTTTCAGCTGCCTCTTTCAACAAGGCTTCACGTTTAGCCCTTTCTCTAGCCGCTTTAGAGGCCCCCCGCCAAAGAAATGTTGGAATGTCCTTTGGTTTGGAGGAACCCTTATATCGTCTTCCCTTAAAACCACTAGCATCGTAGTATGAAGGGTCATCCTTTGAGATAAATTCTGATTTTCCAGTCTTGGGGTCAATCACTTCGATGTCATCAGACTCAAGTCCAGCTTCACGCATCAACTGTTCAAACTCCTCTTCGCCCTCCACCGGTCCTGGCTCAACAGTTTTCCTTGGAGCAACCAAGTCTTCGATGGTTTGAGCGTCCATCTTCTTTGGATCTGGTGGAGCATCAAGGCTAAGAGATTCGTGTAAACCTTCCCTAATGGCCTTATATCTACCTTTCAAAGGATAAACGAACGGTCCATCAGGTACAGTGAGTTGGTTGACACGCACAACTTGAACTGATTCGTTGAATTCCTTCTCCATAAGGTCCTTCAATGATGCTACAAGAAATTCATTTCTCCAAACGAAACCTGGTTGCATGGCATACCCCAAAAAGATACCTGGATTCGAAGTTGGGTCAAACCGCAAATCTTTCTTGGGTTTAAGTTTCGGACCAGTCCAAAAGTCGATGCGAGCCCCAAAAGGAATGTTGGGTCCCTTGAACTTCTCCCCAAAACGAAGCTCCCACGGAGATAAGATTTCAGGGTGGTCCTGGATGTTGTGTGCCATACACCAGTGTCGTGCAGCATAACTCCAATAAGAATGGTGAAGCCCTGCCTGTTCGAGGTTAACTCTAGTCCCTTCGAGTACGGACCTGAGATTCCTCTCGGCGACTGCGTTCGACTTAGAGACATAAGCAATACTAGTGTTCTGTCTCCACCCAACTTCCCGACAAGCGAGCTTGATGGATGGCGCTGCATCGGAATAAAACACTCCGACTTCTTCACCAGGTGCAATGAAATGCCTAAAAGCTAAAACACAATCTTTGGCATGACTTCTAGCTGAAGGATAGATCCAACGAAAATTTGTAGCGACATCTTTCATGACCATAGCAACCCTGTCACCATCAATTGATTGTTCGTTGGCATCCCTAGTCACAAGATGATCCCCAGTGATGTGATCCCCAAACTTGTTGGATTCCACAGTCAGAGATTCCCCTTTGCTACGTTTAGTAGGTTTGTACATCTTAGCACATTTGCATGTTTCACAAAAGGGATTCTTTGGGGTATGTGTCATCATGTGCCTAAGGGTCCTGGCCTCTTCTCGAAGTGCAGCTTCACCACGATCAATCGCCTTTGGTTCAGGCAACTGAAGTCGACCGTCAACTGGTTCTTCAGGAGCTTCGGCTTCATCTTCCGAACCTTCGACAACGTCTGGTGTCATGGCTGCTGGCGGTCCGGGTGCAAGTTCACCAGGAAAGAATTCTTCGAGGTCGTCGATAGCTTGTCCGGGAATTTCATCGTCATCCGCGATGGAAGCCTCGTAAGGTACTTCGACCTCCTCGACTTCATCATCGGACTCGGCACCGACGGCTGACATGCGAGACCTTCGAACAGGTGAGATGATGGGCTTGCCGTTCCCGGCAGCGGAGTTCCATGAAAACGGAATCCCTACTGCAGCGGGTACCTGGCCATCTCTGGATGGTAGATAAGGAACAAAATCTTTGACTTCAAGTTTGATCTTAGTTCCATCTTTCTTCTTGAAATATGGGCGACTAAAGCTTTTCCAAACAAAATCCCATCCATCTTGAATACATCTCATCCCTACCGATATTACAGCCGGGGTATCAGGAAGAACATATGGATGAACTTCTTTGTCGATGCAATCAATGTGAACAGAAGCTTGTTGGTCAGCTGATTGAGAACCATTTGCAGTGATTAATTCAAGGGGTTCATGAGAGTGATACACAATGTCATCGGGAATCATCTTGCTGCACACTAAGTCCTGAGCACTACCGGTGTCAGCGATCCATGCGATCTCAGCGGATGCATTACGCTGCTGAGAAGGCATGTGTCCTGGCAATGCATTCAGATCAGAACGGATGCAGTGGCGACAGCCGATATCACTGTCACATTCAAAGCTGCATTTGCAAAGTTTGCCATGCAACTCCCGGAAGACAGCGGATTGCAACATCTGTGCTGCAAGTATTGCATCACTTTCTCTTGCTTCGATCGTATCTTTACGAGTACGATCGTCCTTGGTGATGCGAACTGGGTTAAAAGTTCGTTGCTTGGCTTGGCACGGATATAAATTACAATTTTGCTCGATGGGAACTTCGAAGATTTCATCGTTGCCCCCAAATGAAACAGTGCGATTGGGTGTAACTGGCATGGCAAAATGCTGGTTGAAACAATGCGGAGAGGCAATGCCTTCCGGCACGCGATGAGTGCTGGTCGAAGGGTTGACGACTGCGACCATCATCAGAGCGCGCATCAGGCAAACTGCAGCTGAGCCAGAGGAAGATGGTTTTCCCCCTTTGTCCTTGAGACTCTGTGAGCCTCTCGAGGAGTTGGAACCTCGACTTGACGATCTGGAGCGATCGCCCTTCTTTTTCTTATTCCTCTTCTTCTTTTTCTGGCTCTTTCCACGCTTGTCATCTTTGGTAGATGCAGCTGCAGGCTTTGGTGGGTGTTGGAAAGCACAGTCATTACCTCGTTGACACTTACCTGCCTTCCAAAACTTACACACTTGGTTCCTAGATCCAGGAGACAAAGATCGACCATCGCCCCTAGACTTGGACCTAGATTTGCCTTTCTTACCTCCGCCTTTTCCTTTGTCTGCCTTTTCATGTCGGTATCGGCAATCCTTCCCCCTGGTACATTTGCCAGCCTGAAAGTCATAGCAAATGCCAGTGGGCTTTCCCGTGGATGTCGGCCTCGTGGGTGCTGGCGTTGCATCTCTTTTGCCTGAAACGGACTTCTTGGTAGCCTGTCTCATCTTCTCCAGACGTCTCCTCTCAAGGTAGTCCCTCGCAGCTTTCATGAGAAAATCATAAGAGCGGTTGGGTTCCCCCTCCGGTGTGCGATCATACACAGCCAGATCATGAGAGAGAGGCTTGAAGTTCTTGATGGCGTTGTGAAAGTAGGCTTGCTTCCACATCATGTCAGGCTCGGAAGTCATTCCAGCGATCACAGCGTCCCATCGAGTGATGAAACCTCTGAGATCATCATTGACTAAGGTAACAGCCATGAGGTCCTCAATGTCATACACTGCACCATGCTTCCTACTTGTACTGAAGTGTTTATGAATCATGAGCAATGCTTGACGTCCCCTAGCTGGTGTCCCTGACTTGGCTTGTTCTTCTTTAAAGATGTCAAGTTGCCGTGCAAAGTCCCCTTCGCAGATGTTGGTGAGCGAAGACATGAGCTTTGCGTCCAGGGTCACGAATTGACCTGAGTCCTTCAAGGCATCGACAGACTGATCTGTCCTGAACACTTCCTCCACCCACTGAAAGGCTAGGTCGGGTTTAGCAGAAGCAGCAATTATGGCATCCCTTACTCGGATTCTCCAATTCCTATAATTTTCGGGTTGAGGGAACTTAGGTACAAGGATCCTATCAGACTCTTTGGCCTTAGTATCACTAGTCCTAGAACGCTCCAAGGCCTTTTTGACCTTTCGGGTAAAGGAACTCTCAGAATCCGAACTTGATGACGTAGGGGATGTTGATGATGAAGGTGAGGATGAAGGATCTCTTCGACGTCGTCGTCGCGAGCGGCCACGACTAGTCTTGCGGTCCTTCTTCTTGTCTTTCTTGTCTCTGCGACCTCTCTTGTCGTCAGATTCATCATCACCATCGTCATCTCCTGGAGGTCCACCGCCGGGTAATCCCGGTGGCTTCAAAGGTTCTGCCTGAAAATGCTCGTCGTCAGCATCTGATGAATGCTGAGGCTTCTTGCTTCCCAAAGCTAACTCTACAATGGTTGGACCCTTGGGCTTCGAGGATTGTGGAATGGGTTTCCCTGAGCCATAGTGAATCATAAGTCCAGGAGTTCCCTCCAGAGGTTGAGACTTTAAATTCCGGATGAGCTCTCTCTGCTCCTTCCGAAGCTTCTCAATCTCCGCCTCGAAGTCCTTCTTCTGAGATTCGGCCAGCTTATGCATGTTCAAAGCGTGTTGATTCATTGCATCAATCTGAGTGCGGTACTCGGCAAGTTCTGAACGTGCTGCCTGCAGATCAGCATTGGACTTCTCCGCAGACGATGTCAAAACACCTGCATTGTTGACCACGTGAGTCAATTCGGCACTCAGTTCCCTGATGCGATGATCCTGCGCTGTGACCTGCAGTTGAGCAGATTTATGCTCACTCATCGCCTGGGCGGCCTGCTCGTTCAACAAAAGGTTTCTCCTGGAAATTTCTTCGGCTGCTTGTTGTTCGACGCTTGCAAGTTGATCTCGAGCTTCACTCACAAGCTCCATACGTTGACGCTCCATGACCTCAGAGTGGCGCACGTTTGCCTCACTCTGCAATGCCTGCTGATGAGCAGCCATAAGTTGATTCGCCAGATTCGGATCAATACCCTGTTGTACCACTGCCACATTGGCGGTACGCTGATCAACAGTGTTAAAGTTGATGGTATTGAGTTGACTGAATTCAACGCTTGAGTCTAAGACACCTGGCATGTTCCTGCGTGGATCTTGACGGCATGGGTCAAACTCTTCATCCAAGTAACTCATATCACCTTCTGTTGTCGTAGCCGCACCTGAGTGGATCACCATTTCCTCCGGTTGTGATGTGTTCGCCAGTGCTAAAGCAGCCGTGGCGTTCCCGCCCGGGGCAGGCAACGCAGGGGGATTTGACATGGCGAAAACCTAGAGGAGAAAGAACGAAAAGTGCGAAACAAGGAAACCAGCGATCACCTTTGGCGATACGGCTGATAACCTGTAGAAACAGGGTAACAACCACTAGTTACCACAAAACACAGCTAGTCTGCAACGCACTATTTCTTGAGCCATGCACACGGAAGTAAGAGGTGAAAAAGTGTAATACATGGAGTACTACTGTGCATCAACATATTTCATGGTAGTCATTCCCCACTCAGGGAAGTGGGATGCAAATCCAAGATCGAATAAATCTAAAGTTTAATAGCTGAAGCAACCATTATCTGGTGATTTATAGTGCGGAATTTCTGGGACACCATTGAATATAAGAACACCTGTGCAGAGAAATCCGGTGATATGTGCGAGCCAATCTGCACGCTGCAATTGGTGACAACTGCTACAACTTGGAGAAAGTCGGCAGGTCCATGGCAAATGCGATATGGGTATGGCCAAGAATGGATGATTTACCATCTATCTATCTATCTATCTATCTATTTATTTATCTATCTATCTATAATATGTAGTTATGGCAAATTTACTATGGAAAATTGATTGTTTGGTGGTTCCATGTCGTCGACCCTCTTTCAAATCACCCTCTTCCGGGGCCCTCTTCTCCACCAAAAATGTGCCTTTCAGCCACTGGAAATCCTCCAGTTGGAGCCTGACCAGCCAGCAACTCCGGTGGCTCAATGTGAAGTTAGGGACGCCCATGTCCCATGGTTTCAATCCTAGCGGTTTCCCCTTAACATCATATAAAAATGCACCCGAAAATTGCTTGGTGGTTCAGATCAAGATGCCAAACCACTTGACCCAGAGATCTTTGTAATTGTTCGTATCTATCGTGCACGCTTGAGATGGCCATGAATCTGTGACACACACACAATATATATATATATATATAGTTAATCAAACATTGCAGGAGAACCAGCCACAAATCCGCAATGTTCCATTGTCAGATTTTCAGTGCGGCAGAATTTCATTTGCTAGTTGCTGGTTTCAAACATGTTTTCCTGTTCAACTCTATTTGGGATGATTATCTCAACTAAAATTTTCTGGTGAGGTGAGTTGGTCAGTCGCTCAGTGCTCCCTCCACCAATCTGCTTCAAGCCTTACCAGACTGGCGCCAGTGGACAGGAACTCGAAGGTGTGCCTGGCAACTTGCTGAGCATGGTCCAGTCTGAAATCTGCTAGCCCTGGCTTTAGGAACTTTAGGATACTTTGGGCTATATGGTCAAGATCACAAACCTGGGTCTTGCATGGTCTTGCATGGTCTTGCATTATATACCACACCCCAATAGGAGGCTTCCTAAAGTAGGGGTACCCCCAAATCATCCATGTTATGTTCGGTTTTTCCCTTATAACCCATCCAGCTATTGGGGATTCCCCATGACTATGGAAACCCCCAAGACTCCCCAAGGCCCAATTTTTAACCAAGCGGCCCCACGCCTCAAATCTAAGATGCGGGCCCCCAGCCGTGGCAGGCCGCGCTCCCCAGGCCGCTCTGGAGGTGGCTGTGGCGCAACTGCGCGGCCCTGGTTTGGGGTTTGGGGCGCTGCGGCCCATGGAAGTGAAGAATGGGAAGTTCAACAAGAAAGGCATGGAAACAACGAGAAATGGTGGTTGATGGTCTTTGATGATGTCTTAACAAAGTAGCGATTTGAGTGATTTCATGTCGATTCAAACAATCATCGAGATAGGATCAGAGCGAATCGCCCACACTCGGCAAACAAAAACTCAACTTGTTATAGTTGATATAGGTATACATCCCCTTATGAACCAAGACCAAAGAAAATGAAAACATGGCTGGTTGTTGGGTTATGCCACAGATCTTAAAGCGGTCAATCATATCCCTATTGCTGATTTCGTCCAACATGATTGTTGGCCGTATCATCCGGTGTTTTGTTGTCCGAATCTCTACCTGTTGTTCTTGTTCTGTCGCTATTTGGTCGCTGATTTTGTATCTGTCAACTCCATGTTTGGCGTGCAAGCCCCCTCTTGTTTAATGCGGTAAACCAAAGAATAAAGATGCACTCGGATAACCATATGTCAGCCATTGATGGTAAATTGGGGGGTGGTTGACAAATGGGCTTACCACATTTATGTACATTTATATATACTGTGATTTGATATGTGTTCATTCCCTTCTACCGGTAAAAAAAAACATGTTGCTTCAAATCTGGACCTTTCGCCCCTTTCCGGGGGCCTCTCCGAACTCCGCCTGACATTCCAACCACCCAGACGTCACCAGCGGCAGAGGAAGTGCTAGACACACATGGCGCAGGCGAAAGGGCATGGAGAAGCAACAAGATCCAGGGTATCTATTGGATTTCTCCCATACAGCCATATCATACTTACTGGATTTATATGGATTTATCGATTTAGCAAAAAGACCATGGTGAGTACTGCTTCAATCTTACCATATTTTAGCCATATCTTGAGATCATCCCAGCCGGACCAGCCATGCCGGCTGAAGAACTACCAGACTACCGGGGATGGTTTTTAGATGTACAACCCCCAAAAAAAAGGGGGGTTTATAGGGATAGTTTACATCCACCAAAGGTTGGTTCAGGGCTGGGCTGCGAACTATGAAACTGGAATCCGCACCTCCAGACTTAGATTGCAAGCCATACCCCAGATGAACATGAGAAGTGCCCAACCTAGCCATCAACATACATGAAATAAACACTTTAGATATGAATCACGAATCTATGTAATCTGTTGATATCTGTTGAATTTGTTGCATGCCTTCCACTGTAACGGAAGAAATATGGAAGGTATCCTGGCTTGCAGCTTGTCGCTTCTTTGGTAGGTCTTGTGTTCAGAGCCATCAGCTGCGGCCACAAACACCTTTGAATGACCTTTAAATGACCTTTGAATGATCTTTAAATGACACTTAGACATCACCCTCCCTAACTACTTTACTCCCCATACATTTCTGATAATGTATCAAACCTGGGGTGGGACAGTGTCTATTACTCTTTTAAGGGCTTGAATGTATGCAAACTAGGGGAAAATGCATGACGTACCAGGGGGGGCACGTCAGAAGAGCAACATGCTGTCTTCGAATTTGCTTCTGAATATCGAAAGATACACTATTACACTATGATAAGATAGTACATTCTGGTTACCATAAATTCATTTTTATGGAACGACTAGTAGGTATCAGGTCATATGGTCAGGGCGTGCCCCCTATCTTCATACTTTTCTTCTACTGTAGCATGTTCTCAAAAGGGACATTCGTGATAGCCGCAATCAAACTATCACCATCTATCACCCATCATTGATTCTAATCTTCTGGCACAGTAGTTGATTTCGAAGAGATGATGCTAGCAGCATCTAGCAGCTATAAACATATAAGACAGGGGGGTCATTACACCGACACACCCTGGGGGAATATTTACAGCACCCCTCCGAAAATGTATAAGCATAGGGGGTTTTGCCCCTACAATGTATAAGCAATAGGCAGGACATGGGGGGACACTATGAAGGCGTACCACCCCCTTGACCCAAACAGTCATTTGGTATAAAATGAATTCCCCAGGGAACGTGTTTCCGAGACTGAGACATGTATATTTTGAGGGGGTGCACACCCCCCAATGCACATTTTGTAGGGGTGGATACTTGGACGTGACTTGGAACTGGCTGCCAACATCAGGAACATCAGGTGCAATCGGCCCTTTCTTTGAAACTGTCACAGGGTGCTGGAAATTGCTGATTCCTCTGCAGCAATCCAGGGAGCCTCGGATTTTTTTTGTCACCTGACCATGAGGATGTGCCGCCACCGTCATGTCCGCCTCTTCTTGCTTGGAGGCTCCAACCTGTGAAACATCAGCGGAGGTCGAAGGCTATCCATGTTTGGGATGATTTTTGGCATTCATTTTTGCAAGAAAAAATCTGGCATTTCAAAATGTTTTTGTCATATGGAATGTGATTGTACAATCCCTTCCCCCTATTACAAAACCCCCCCAAATAATAAAAACTAGGGTCCGTCTCCAATTTTGGAAAATTTGAGGTTGGCCAATGTTTAATTGATCCCCTTTAGAAAACCATTTAAAAATGAAGCTACCGTTTCAGGGTTTCACCCCTAATAATAAGAACCAGTCAACCCCGGTGTGTTTTTCATTAGGGTCCGTCTTTTAAGGTCGCAAAAAAGATGTATTTTATAGGGTTTTTTTAATATGTAATATTAGGAGGAAGCTTCGAAATCCAATTTTTGTCAATATGTTTATTAGATTTTAAAGGAAATCTAATCGATTTTGAAATAGAACAAAACGGTTTTTTATATTAGGGTCTTAAATTTACTACTAGGGGGAAGCTTCGAAATCCAATTTTTGGGAATATTTTATAATTAGATTTTAAAAGGAAATCTAATCGATTTTGAAATAGAACAAAATAGCTTTTATATTAAGGTTCTAAATTTACTATTAGGGGGAAGCTTCGAAATCCAATTTTTGGCAATATTTTAAGTAGATTTTAAAAGGAAATCTACTCGATTTAGAAATAGAACAAAATAGCTTTTTATATTAGGGTTTTTAATTTACTATTAGGGGAAGCTTCGAAATCCATTTTTTAATGAGATTTTAAAAGGAAATCTAATCGATTTTGAAATAGAACAAAATAGTTTTGAATATTAGGGGTTTAAATTTAGTATTTGGGGGAACCCTAATAATAAATACCTCCTAATAATGAAAACTACCTGAGGTGTTTATTAGTTGGGGGGGCCGGAGTTTAGTATTAGGGAGAGAGGATTAACTGAAATCAATTCAACACCATGTCTCTCCTGGTTGCAACCTTGGATTAACCTCCAGCTGCCATGGTCAAAAGACGGGACATGTGATATGGTCATCCATCCCATCATGGGAATCCAAACGTAACGGCTTTTTCTAAACATAAAGATGTACTATATACTACATACACATTATATATATATATATACACATTA
Organism: Cladocopium goreaui; assembly: GCA_947184155.2. Taxonomy (NCBI): domain Eukaryota; class Dinophyceae; order Suessiales; family Symbiodiniaceae; genus Cladocopium; species Cladocopium goreaui. The sequence continues at coordinate 163,121 of CAMXCT020001159.1, read as the reverse complement.
TATAAACATATACGATATATTCATGGAGTGATGGCCATCCCCCAAGCAGTTCACCCAAGCAGTTCACCTTTGAAAGCGCAAGTGCACCACGCAGTAGGACGGCCGGCCAGGCGGTCCATAGAAGGCCTCCGCCTCTTGTTGAAAGCCTCAAGGGATGGGCGGAGGGCGGATCTGGGTGATTCATGTTGATATATGTTGACCAAAAACAGTCAAAAACACCCCCCAAACCAAATATGGGGAAATCTCTGATGTTTTCCGCAAGACTCTGGATATCAATGAGTTGATGGTGAAGTCGTGAGAAGGAGCTATGCTATGGTTTATTGACAACGATTGCCATCAACCCAATCAAATAACTTCACAGCAAAATCTAGCCGACTGCCCCCTGAACTACACCTTTATCCAGCATACATACTGGGATGATCATGTCATCACATTTGTCGGCTCACCCTTTCACAAGCACCCAACCAGTCGAACACCACAAAATTGTACATGTTCGAATAGGTACAAGTACCATCAAGTACCAAACATATTGATGGTAAGATTCTACCAATATTTCACCATTCATTGATAGTAATTAATTATATGCCATCGACTATACATATATATATATATACACTATATTATGTATAATAATAATAATAATATATATATATAAAATCGAAAAATCACAGAATTGGTCTCTTCCTTGCTGTCATTTTTACCGCCCAGTGGCTTTCCGGAAGGCTGCGGCTTTCAGCGCAGCGCAGTGTCCAAATCTCTCGTTCCAGTGCTTCTTTGACGAGAAGTTCAACCTGCTGGGATGGCCGATGCTGATTTGATGCTGATTCGATGATGATTTTATAGCTGGTTGGTGGTAGACCTACCCCTCTGAAAAATATGAGTTCGTCAGTTGGTATGATGACATTCCCAATAGAAGGGAAAATAAAAGTCATGTTGAGTCATGTTCCAAACCACCAACCAGATAGTGATCTGATGGAGATTTGGGGATTTTCTGGTGATTTTCTTAGGAAGTTCAATGCACCAAATGGAAGTTTATAGCTTGGAAGTCATCCAGCGGATTTTAATTTTCCATCAAGCCAGTTTTAGTTACAAGAGGGTACGAGCTAGTGTACTGCGTAATCATCTGCAATCACTGCTGTTATCCATGGTTACTTTATGGGTTGTGAAACTCTGACAAATAATGGGAAAATCATCGGATTTTATCCCTTATGAATGGATATTAATGAAGGTTTTCGCCGGGAAAATCAATCTATTGCTATTGCTGATGTTCCAGCCACGTTTGATTCCCCCAATCCCAACGGTGAGGTCGGCCCATGTTAGGCCGCCCGATTGTGTTTGCAAACGATTCGCAATGCACCCGTAGTCCCATTGCATTCCCTTGTTGTTGGTGTAAAAATCCCACTTCTGTTGCGTGAAACCATGTTAAACCCCCAGTTTTTCTGGGTTAAAAGCCTTGGATGCCCGTAGAAAAACGGCACCTCGTCGCAGCATCGGTTTTTGATGGCCAGTGTCACCAAGAAGGGAGCCGCAGTTCTGGAGCCCTTGACCTGACTGCCATAGGCGGTTCCTTGGTTACACCATGTTACTCCAATGTTTTTCACCACCTCCAATTTATGGAAATATAACCTATAACTATATGATACTTGTCCATTTGCTTTTGGATTGTTATAGTTTTGTCAGGACAATTCGACTGAAACACTTCTATGGACAATTCTGAGTTTTTGTGGTCTTTGTGTATTGATAAATGACCGATAGACCCTAACTAAAGTATAGCATTGCTGATGCTTGTTGCTTATATGGGGATGGGTCAAACCCCTGCACCGCCTTAGTTCACATCGAAACAGCTGCGATTTATGGATGTTTCTCTCCCTCAAAGCAATATTTACATATATTTACAGTTTTTGTCATCCATCTCAGAATGGGAATCCAAACGTAATGGATTTGTCTAAATCCCTATTCAGGGATTGATGACCATCCTATATCCAACTTTTGACTATGGCATATCAAACTTCACCTACATTTGGACGTTTCCTAAAACGGTCGCACCCCAAATCATCCAAGTCAGTAGACCATGACTTAGCATTGAAACCCATGGTGACTTGGGCATCCCCCATTCTAAGACATTCTGGTTATTTCACGTAGCTATGGAAAATCACCATTGTTAATAGCTAAAAAATATCATGTTTAATTATCAGTTTATCATCCGCCAATGTGAAAAATTACCACCGGGGCTATGTCCAGGCAATCATGTTTTATCATTGGTAAACCATCATAAATCATCATAAATCATCTCTCAATGGTTTTGCTTCCTTGGGGCCAACCATGGCCGCAGCATGGCCCTAGCCCCCGCCTCCAGCATTTCCTGCGCTTCAGCCAGCGCCTGCAACGTATCGAGCAGCGCGCAGCGCCTGGATTTCTCAGCGCCGTAGACGAGGTCGCTGCCCACCACGTGGCCAAAAGGACCCAGCTCCGTCAGCAGCGTCCTGGAAACGTTCCCAAGATCGATTCTTCATAGAGGTATGCCATTTGGTGTATATATATATATATATTTACTATATATATATATAATATATATATATATATACACACCAAATAGAAGACATATGAATATATAGGAATCTGATATATGATTCTCAAGTTCAAGAATATTGAATATGATATATAAATATAAATATATGTATATATGCAATATGTATATATATATATATGGCTGAATCGTATGAATTGGGGAGGATTCCGCGAATCCCAACAATGACTCCACAGACGTCACAGCGAGATCAGCATGATTTATCCACATATTATATGTATATATATATATATGCATTGTATGGATATACAGGGTTGTCCTATTATGTGGGGATAATGTGGGATAGAAATTTTGCATTGAAATCGGAGACGATGAGAAAGAAATGGGATGCATCATCCTCGGTATCAACAATGAGGTAGAATCGAATATAATGATATAATGGGGGTTCCCTGGGCCATGGAGCATCCCAAAGTATGGTTCAAGGGGGCAGCTTTTTTTTGGGGAAATGGATTCACTAGTTGGAAAACAATCACCTTGGGAAAAATCATGGACAATCCAAGTCCTTACTTTTTCAAGATTAAGCAACGCAAGGCTTGGGGTCCGCATCTTCGGAATCTTGTCAGTTGTTGAAGCGTGACCCTCGGTAGCGGTCATTGTATTAATGCCCTCCAGTCATCAAACGTGGTTAGCTGGGAAATCCCTGTGGCCTAGCCATGGAGGTTAAAATGTTGGAAAAGTCAAGCCATGTGTGATTGGAGGGGGGTTTATCCCGTTATATCCTGAGCAAATATATATATATATATATTTATATTTATTTATTTATTTACTTATTTATTTATTTATTTTCTTTATTAATTTCTCTATCTATGCATTCATTTATTTATAGGTTTATTATACGTATTTATATATATATATTTATATTTATATATATATATATTTATTTATTTATTTATATACATATAATTATCAATTACATTATATAATAGTATAAATATTGCATTATATTATTATAATATATATATACATATTCAATTATATATTATATTGCCGTTCAATCCCATTAAAAGATGATTATCCTCCTGCCAAGTCTCTTGGCAGCCGCTTGGTCCCCAAATCTCAACCGTCGAAAGTGGCACCGATGTTGCGTCTCCGACGTCTCTGCGCGAAGGTTCCGCTGCGCTAAGCGCAGCGCAGCAGCATCGCCGTCGGTGTAGACCTGGGTTGGGCCCAGTCTCAAGAGAGGAAACTATCCCGCTGAAAACATGGTGTTTTCCAATGTTCGCCATGCTTTTTTCCCTTATGTACATGGGTTTATCCATCCCTCAATATCCCAAAAAAGGGTATCTAACATTGATCAAACCATACCTGAAATAAGAACTTCAGCGATGGGCTCATGGGGCACCTGTTTGGAGCCACAAAAGGCTGGTCATTTCGAAGATTTTGGGGAAAGTGTCTATCGAGTGATGGGTCCCTTAACATACTTGACTCCCAAATGACTGTACCGTGTCATATATATATATATATACATACACATTGTCTTGAATGAGGTGATGATATTATGTCCAAGTTGAACGAGCGATTGCACCCTGTCATGGACAGCTATGGGTACCTCATGTATACTTGGCAGGGGCCAGTTCACTTACTGTTGGAAACCAATTTTAAAACCATCACTATCTCTCCATCATGTTATTATTTTCAGTAAAAAAAACACCATGTTCATTATGTTTTCCCGAAATATCATGAAATATCTCAGTGGCAGTAGGGGAAAAAGTCACTTCAACGCCGGGGCACCACCCTGGCTCCCAGTGACCTGAGCGCCAGGGTCACCAATCCACAGCCCCCACCGAGCTCCAATACCGCGGGCTGTGAGCGCCAGAACCTCAAGTGGTTAATGGTGGTTAATGACCATTAATGGTGGTTAATGGTGGTTAATGACCATTAATGGTGGTTAATGGTGGTTAATGGTGGTTAATAATGGTTAATTATTATCTGGCTGGTGGTTTCAAATGGTTTCAACCTACCCCTCTGAAAAATGATGGAGTGAAAGTCAGTTGGGATAATTATTCCCAACATATGGAAAAGTAAAATTCATGTTCCAATCCACCAACCACAAGAATGATTACATGTTACACCATGGCAATCTTACCATGATACCCCATTAATCTTAATCATTGCCACTAAGAAAGATTAAGGTGCCAAACATGATGGATTAAGACTAATGGGATATCATGGGATCTTAATTTTAATTACGAGACCATGTCTGAATGGTATTGAATGGTAGACAATGTCCGAATTGCTTTGGGGATTACATGGGGCTCCTATCATTACGAAACGTCTAAAATTCAAAAATTAGGGTTTAAGTGATCTAAGGCTGGCATCTGTATCGAGAAACAGAGGCATTGAAGCGACATTAATGCAAAATGAACGAACCATATGCTGGACTGAAGCAACCCAAAAACGAAGGTAACTACCATTAACTACCCAACCCCAGAATGTTTATCTAGCAAATGTGGTGGAAAATATGGTTGAACTGCCGAAATTGGGTGTACATGCAGAAGAAGACTATATAAGTGCTACTAGTTTCGAGACAGTCCTTTCTGATCCTTTCTGTGCATCATAATTTCCAACAAGCATGTGGTCATGATCATGTGAATTATTGTGGGTTTCATCATCCAACCCATGATCATAACCACCGAAAATGAAATCAACCTGGGAACAAAGTGAGACTGAGATGTACAGTATATAACATGGATTAATCCCCAACAGCGAATCTGTTGGGTTTCAATCTCTGGGGCCGGGGACTGGCAACACGTAGCCATGCACGCCCCGAAAAAACGGAGTCCTGAACCTTGCGCCTTTCACTGTTGGGTTGCAAAGCTGGGCTAATATGGTTGTGTCTGAAAATAGGCTAAACCCCTAAACCCAATGGTTTTGCTGATCATTATCCCGTTTTTAAATGGCTATTTCATTGGGAATATACCCTATTTTCAGACAAATCCATATGGTATAATGATAACTTGTCAAAGTTGTGACGTGACTTGAGATCTGATATGAATGATATGATGACCACAGTACCCAAAAAAAAAAGCATTGTCAGTGACCAGTGCCGGACCTGGCTGGCACCACCGGCGCAGGTGGATGCAGCTGCCACCACGTCAGACTCGTCGTCGACCGAGCGTCGCTCGTGTCGCGCCAGAGGCCGTAGCCCAGGTACTCCGCCAGCAGCAAGGCGCACCTGAGATCTCACCAGAAGACATGAGGATTCTCGTTGCAGAAAAATATGTGTGGAAATTAAACTATTCAAAGTTCAAAGCTAAGAATATCATAGAATATCAATGTACTTGAAAGATCTTGAACGGTTTGAAGGATGAGATTGCTTCGGTTGATTGTTTATAAATGGACTGGAACAGTATGCGAAGTGCAGAGACATGCAGACTCCATGGGCTAATTGGATGTAAACCCCAGTTGGTTCTGATCAAACAAATATATACACATTTCACAATCCGATGTACATCCAAACCGATCCAAACAGGATAGAACTACAACAACCAGCCAGTGAATAAGTGATAATAAGTGCAATGTAGATCCAAGATGATCCAAGATCCCTTTTCCACGCGAATTTTGCCCAGCCGAAGGCACTCCCAGAGCACCAGCCCCGTGGCATCCGCTGCAGGGATGCCATTGCTGCGCCGCCGGTGGATCCCAAAACGGCGGCCACACACGGTGACCGACTCGAGCTCGAGGTCCTGGGACGTTGCGATTTCGCCACTCCCCAAAATTTACCGTGATTTGGTGCCATCATCCCAAAGGTATCCCAAAAATGCTTCCAAAATGTGAAAATCCTAAGATATTTGAAACCAGCCAGATTTTGACTGACTTGGGAGCTTCCAAGGTCAGTTGGATGGTGATTCCATGGGGATTCCCACATTTTCTTCAAATTGGGAGCCAGGACGCCAAGGTGTTTTGTTGCCAGTGAGCTGTTTTTTTTGGGCTTCAACAACCTCCATGAGGACAAGATTTTTTGGCATTTCTGAACGGGAATGGATGATGATAACATTCAAGATTGACTTGTACTTGTTTATATGTTATATACACATTGACAGCACAGATGGGGATGGAAATCAACAAAGATTTGAAACGTCTTGAATCCATCAGCCAGATGGTTTTCCCGTCCCAGCCATTGATCTGGCTATAATCTCCAGCGAGGCTGGATGACTGGCGAATGGCACCCTGGTGCTCACAGAAAAACAGCCGGTAAATGGACATTCAACCCCCCCCACCTCGTTCAGATTGGAAATGATTGGAAATCATAGTTTGTGTTGACCCATCCCCATATGTTCCTCCAGGATCCTCCTTCACCCGGCCATGCTGCGCCTCTTCCGCGAGTTCTTGCACGTCATGCGCCATGCTTGGAACATGGGAGATATGGTGAGCTGATGTTGGGGATTGAAATTACAAGATTGAGGGCAGAACAAGAAGGTAATGCAACAGTGGGATGCCATCAACAAAAACAGTTGATATGCGACCAACAAGTGCTATATACTGTTGATTATGTTGATTCTGTTGCAACATAAATTAGTTGTTTCTTCATGTCATCAACAAGTTCAACGAATCAATCATGGATAGGAATTCTAAGCGACCCGGGCAATGAGGAACAAAATCCCAGTCTCATCAATTGCCTCATCAAAAGGTTTTTGCAAATGAGGCATCCTAGGTCTAATCATTGAGGAAACAACTTGAGCCCAAGCTTTAGAGGTGCCGAAGTTCCCAAGCTGAGCCAAAGACGCGGGCACTTGCAAGGAAAGAAGCCCGCCGACTCTTTCACCAATCTGGCATCGTAACCAGATAATATCACACGTTCAACAAAAATAAACAAATCATGAACACACCATGATCATGGTATTTAGTAGTTACCTTCTTCATGAACCAATGATTACCAATGATATACAATGATCAGAATCATAAATGACATCATGAGGCCATGGGTAATCATTGCTCCAAGAAAAAAATAGGGGTGGCCCTTACCAGCCATCAGCCAACACCATGCCCAAAAGTCAGCACCATCCCATCCATTTTTAATTGGTGAAGTTGTCTATACCAGTCATATTCCCATTGGGGATGGGTCAATAGTATGAATATAGAGTTGTCTCAATTCCATCCATATATTCATGTTCCTTCCCATTCCAGAAAGATATATATTTATATGATAAAATATGATATAATCATTATGTCATTCATAATCACTAGTCACTAGTAACGAATGGGAATAAACTAATAATGGGAATAATATGGAATAATCATAGTTCCTATCCATATATATATATACAGTATATATATCCATATATGATGCTTACAGTAGAGATACCATGAGATACCCTATGGTTATTCAACGTAGCTGGCGTCCATACGCGTCCACCTGGAATGCTGCACCTGTCTCATGGGATGGCAATGGCACCAAAACTGGCCCATGTTATGCCAATGTCATAGGGAAAATCTGGGAATGAAGTTGTAGGATGGTTTTAGACCATCAAATTTGGGAGAACATGGGAGAAACCTACTTTCAGACAAACCCAACTCTTTCGGAACCATGCGTTTGATCAAGTTATAGGCAGAATGAGGCCAGTTATGTGTACATGAGTATCCCCTCACTTTCCATATGCGCATCCACATGTAACCACACTAAAACCACAATTATGATTGGGATCAAAACGGCTTAGCCCACAGCTGCCAGCTTGGATTTTTCGCCATAGATCTTGGAGCCATTCCAGGTATTGGGTCGCCTCCGCGATTCGCGGATCAGCGGCACGGATACCCGATACATCCCGATACGGTCATCTCATTTAAGGAAACTGCCATTTTTGGTACTGTAAATCATCATCTACAAAGCATCAGCCAGAAAATAGGCAGTTTCTGGAAACTGTTTTTGGGATACCATGGGATACCAGTCCGATACCTGTCCAGAGGGGTCATCCAAATGAGGATTCGGCCAGGTGCTGCGGTCTAGTGGCACAATGTAGCGGTCTACGATCCTTAGCAAACATCCCCAGTCACCAACAGTCACCAACAGTCACCAACAGTTGAAGAAAGCATGCGAAACAGCTCACCATCCATGAAGCGCAGTTGGAGAGAATCAGTATCTTTGGCCAAGTTCCACTCAACTACCAAAATGAAAACTGCCACAGCAAATTCACGTCCATTGGGTCCAAGAAATGATCTGCTGCATATGTGATGGTACAAGCTATCTCAACTGCGACAATGTGACAGATTTGGCAATCTGGCAATCTACCATATTAGAATATTCGATCTTTCCGTCTATCAAGACATACCCAAAAAGGGGGATGGGTCAAAATCTATCAATTGTTTAACCAGCTATTGACTCGGACATCCATTACCCCTTCAATAATTCCATCCCCCTAATATCAAACGCCCCCACGCAACCATCGTGCGCCATGGCTCTCCCAGGGCTGCCACAACAGGGCAAAGCGCTTCACCGGGACCCGGTGCTTCTGCAACTGCAGCTTCAAGCGGTGACAACCTGCGAAAACCAAACCGGGCCCTGCAGTTTGTCCCTGAAAGAATGTTGCAAAGCCAATCTGGTGTACCAGATAATACCAGATATCAACGTTTATATACAATGCCAATATGATCCAATATGTATTTGATGATAAACGGATCGTGACGAGGGACATATGGCGTGCCATTATACATTTATCATCAAGTATATAACTATAGTAAACGGAAGATTAATCGATATCAATTGACTATATAATCAATCAAGCAGCAGGAACGGAAAAGGACATCTGTATGGGAACACCACGTCTTGTAAAACGGCCGTTGACACCATTTTATTACAATTTATATTATGGTGGTTTAAAGAAACATGTCATGGTGATTAATGGAATATATATGAATATATGCCAACAATATGAATTGGGTGTGTCAGAAAACGGTGCATATCACAAGCCCTAAAACGACAATTTCAGTGGGGAAACATGATGACAGTCCATTGGGGTAGCCTGTTTGCAAACAACCCCACATCATGCTTGTCCGTGAGGCAAGGCCAGATCCTGAAAGAATAGCAAGTCGCCTCTTCATGACCATTCAGATTGTGGGGAGTTTAAGGCCCTGGATCTTGATTGTTCTTTGGTGAGGGACCACTCTTGCGATACAGGTCGCACCTCTGATTTTGCCAAGATTGTGAACTATCGAAGAGTGGCCAGGGCTTGCTGAATGATCTTTGGTCATCTTTATTCACGATAGGAAAAGTCAGGTCTCGCATGTGCCGGTGCAGTTGAGCAGCAGTCATCAGACCTGTCGCAAGACCAGAAAGAACGCTCAAATGATATAGCAAGAGTTGGCATAAAACCACATTCCACTGCTGCATTTTTTGCGCGTTCAGCCCTTGGTTTACTGCATCTTTGTTGGTTCCTTCTATCGCCAGGTCAAGTCTTTCCAAGGTGATTATGTGTGACGTAAAAGAGGCTCCTGCCATATCTGCACCTAATTCCACCAGCGAAGAGCAGGGGTAACTGATGAAAATCAAACAGGATCCTTACTGCACACATGTTGCGGATCATCACCGAATGTGGTTGAACATAAAATTGCCTCAGAATGATCAGCCCAATTACACACATTTTAGATGCATAACAAATGATAGTATATATATATATATAACCAAAAAATATACAATTGATAATAATATATTCCTATGATATTATATTATATACTGTAATCTGTGTATATATATATATATTCAACCGCATGTAACAGGCTCATAGGCTCACAACTTATAACTCACCACTTCCTACGGGTCCCGTGGCCACGGTCTACATCCATCCGCCACGTCGCTGCCTGATGTTCTCCCTTGGTGATATCCAACAGAAGTCGCTTCCACCGTACTGCCGCCTAGGTGCCGCGTCAGTGAGAATTCCTGTGACTGCCCATTGAAAAATCATGGAAAACCATGGCATGTAGAACTTGCCACTATTTCAAACTGTGATATTTTACGTATTTCTTTCATTGGGGTGCCTAAATTGATCATCATCTGCAACGATCCCAGAAAAATCTGGGCCCTTCTGCTCACAATTGGAGTTTTGGTCTAGATCTAAGTGAATGTAGATATCAGATGATATAAGATCCCCGTGAGCACCCCCCAAATACAATCGAACCATGAAGGGACCCAGTGTATCCCAGTGTTTTCACGAAAAATTCTCCAAAAAAAAACTGGGCATTAGCTGGGTTCATCTGGGCTCTGGGTTCATCAGTGCTGAAGTAGCCTCTGCAAAGTGCGTGGGATGATTGCGAAGGTTGTCCTGTGCCGAGCACCCATATGGGAAATCTCAGAAGTCGCCAGGGAGGCCCATGAAAGAAAACACCAGGCATCACATTGCTAGATATGTAGCAAGATTGTTACAAGCATTTTTTTGGAGCCAAGTGTTTGGGGAACCACTTTAGATTGGGGAGAGCAGAGCTCATGAAAGCCAAAACACCTAGCAGTGATTTGGATATGCGAACGGTGTCGGTCGCCAAATAATGTTTGATGAACCACTGAACCAGCAATCTACGAGACAAAGAATGTACAAAAACATCCCGGCGCCTGGTTTACCGCGCGTGTGTTTTGGCATTTTCTTAAGAGTCTTTATGATGACCTTCATGTTTATCTCTTGGTATTTGCAGGACTTTTGAAGCAATCATCATCATGTTTGGTCAGAAAATGTGGCTAATTCCATTGTGTTTTATTTTTTCATCATTTTTCACTTGTATTTGCACGCTTTTGTGAACGCCAGGAGTAGAAAGAGGCTGTTTCAGGATGCCTTGTTTTTTGATGGATTTGCGTTTCGCCACAGGGAGAGAACAAAAAAATCGGACTTTTCGGTTTTTTTCTGGCGCAGCACTTTCACTGCATGTTCGCTCGAAGAGTCTCGGCGTGTGCAAGTGCAAGAGACGAGGTCGGTAGCGTAGCATCAGGTATGTGTGCAAGTGCAAGAGACGAGGTCGGTAGCGTAGCATCAGGTATGTGTGCAAGTGCAAGAGGCGATGTCGGTAGCGTAGCATCACGTATGTGTGAAAGTGCAAGAGAAGAGACCGGTAGCGTAGCATCACATATGTGTGCTAGTGCCATTGAACGTTATTAGCCAACCCCACCCCACCCCACCCCAACCCATCTGTAGCGTAGCATCAGGTATGTGTGCAAGTGCAAGAGAGAAGGTCGGTAGCGTAGCATCAGGTATGTGTGCAAGTGCAAGAGACGAGGTCGGTAGCGTAGCATCAGGTATGTGTGCAAGTGCAAGAGACGAGGTCGGTAGCGTAGCATCAGGTATGTGTGCAAGTGCAAGAGACGAGGTCAGTAGCGTAGCATCACGTATGTGTGCAAGTGCAAGAGAAGAGACCGGTAGCGTAGCATCACATATGTGTGCTAGTGCCATTGAACGTTATTAGCCAACCCCACCCCACCCCACCCCAACCCATCTGTAGCGTAGCATCAGGTATGTGTGCAAGTGCAAGAAACGAGGTCGGTAGCGTAGCATCTATGTGTGCAAGTGCAAGAGACGAGGTCGGTAGCGTAGCATCAAGTATGTGTGCTAGTGCCATTGAACGTTATTAGCCCACCCCACCCCACCCCACCCCACCCCATCGGCCAAAAAAACACAAAAACGCACGTACGGCAAACCAGCCGCTAGCACATACATGTACATACATATACATACACATACATACATATACATACATACACATACATACAAACACACATACATACATGCATACATACATACATACATACATAAATAGATAGATAGATGGATGGATGGATAGATAGATAGATAGATACATACATAGATACATAGATACATAGATACATAGATATATACATACGTACAGCTCTATTGGATGATCCTTGGTGAGAAAACGTGGATGGCCCTGGATCCACTTGCCAGAAGAAGCCGACGATTCGCGGTTTCAAGCGACTGGGGTTGGGATGGCGTCGTCCATGCCCTCCGTGGGGTGTGGCGAGTTCGACACCCTGTAGGAGGAACTCCCGCAGGGTGCAAATTTCGTTCCGCTTCAGGTGGTTTGGTGCCCTATTTTTGGATGCACTCGTATTTGGAAGAAAAGCGTGCGGCTTTTATTAAATGCCACATGCAGCGCATGCAGCATCCCAATAGCCGCTTTGGCAAATGGGAAGCACAGTACGGTTTGGTGCCTGTGTTTTCAAAAGAAGAGGACTGGCTGGCTGGAGGCTGGCACAGGGCATCTGACTGGTTTTTGTTTGGTGGTTTCTCGGAGCGCTGCTGAGCCGACTTTGCTCAGGGCTCTTCAACTGAAGGTTGCGTATCTCGCATTTGTTCGCCTTTTTTGGGATACAAGGGACACAATTCATACATTTTTTTGCCATGAGCCGCTGAAGCGTTGAGTTCACGTGGTTTTGGCTCCTCTGAAACCCCTTGTGCACGGAATTTTGGGCCATGAGAAACTGCACAACATGCAGTTGGACTGATGGCCCATTGTCTGTTGTCTTGAGCCTTGAGCGCCAAGCGCCAAGATGCAAATTTAAAATACATGAAAAGGGTTGCACAGGCTGGGGAAATGGGGGTTGGGTAAAGGGGGCGAATCTAGTAGATGTAGTAGATCTAGTAGACCTAGTATCTAGTCCAGATCTGAAATCAAAATCTAGTCCAGATCTGAAAGCACAATGCATCTGAAAATCACCTTTGCAATCAAGACAATCTCACACTTGTTTAGTCTTGAAGACGCGAGCTTCAATTTGCAAAGCAACCTCCTAGTCTTTCCTAAAGGTCCAGCGTCCCCAAGGAGTGCGGAGACAGCAGACAGTCCTCATAGCGAAAGGACGCTGGCCCAGCGGGATCCACTCTTTTTGGGTTTCCCCAAGAGTCTGCCTTTTTCGATTTTTACACCAATAAACCATCAGCATGGGGAATCATCTTGGTATCACGTGGATCTCCGGAATCTCCGAAAAAGGTCGAAGAATTGGACCAGAGATGACCAGATTTCAGGCTTCCAGCAGGATGGGATGGGGCCCCCAAGGAGCGCCACAAGTGCCAGCCAGCCGGGAGGAATCCGCACGGGGGCACCGTTCGGGGCGTGGCAGTTCTTTGTTCAACATTTCAGAGTGGAGACCAGCCAAATTCGGGTACCCAGAAATTTGACCCATAGGTAAAATATGTAAAATGGTTCTTGAACTGTTGAAGAAACATGTCTGATATGATATATGACAATATATTACATATATCCATATCTTTATCTGAATACTGTATATGTATCTCTATATATATATATATCCATATATATATATCTCTATATCTCTATATCTCTACATTTCTGGAACTCTATGTCAAAAAATATCTATATCTAATACTAATATCTATATCTATATCTTGTGTTTTTCCAGCTGCCGGGAGTCATGGAGATCCGCATATGCAACCTCTAGAGTGGTCGACGTATCATTCTAGGCTCAACTGACCAGGGGGTCAAGGCAGGGTCCAAAAGAAGCGCGTGGCCGCGCCGATGGTGGTGTGATTTGGTCAGGAGGCCATAAATCGAGAAGTGTAACAAGTTCCAAAGGATCAGGGGTCCCTTACCATTTTCTACATCTTTGACCAGGCGGTCATCCAGGTTGAGAGATCGGGTCCGCTGCCAGTTGAACACTGGTAGCGGAGCCCACGGGCTCGCCGCTACAGGCGCAAGCGAGTTGATCCAGGTGCACTATGTCTGGGGGCAGTGATGGGACCGCAGCAGCTGCGGCGACTGGAACTGGGGGAAATTCATTTTTACCCTGGCACCTCATCCCTGTTTTCAAACCTGGTGAAACGGATGTGAATGAATACACCCGAAGGCTGGAATTTCTGGCCAACATCTGGCCTACGGATCATTTGCCGTCCTTGGCGCCTCGAGCATGCATGCTTTGCGAGGGTACGGCATTTGCAAAAGTGGTTAGGTTGGATCCCGAGAAACTGCGGGTGAATTCAATTGATGGTGTGAAGTTGGTGGTGAAAACGCTAGGAGGTGTTTGGGGACAATCCAAGTTGGAGAAGAAGTACGAGCGATTTGAGAGGGCCATTTTTGGAACTATTCAAAAGAGCGATGAAACCCACACCAGTTACCTAGCTCGCCATGAAGTACAATATGAAGATCTCATGAGTATGGGGGCAACCTTAGAGGAGATGAGGGCCTACATACTTCTCCGAAACTCTGGCTTATCCTCTGATGATAAGAAACGTATCATTGTGGAGTCCAAAGGTGAACTGGAGTATGACAAGGTGACTTCAGCACTACAATTACTGGGGTCCAAGTTTTTCGGAGAGGTCCAAGCTGGTACCAAAACTCCTGGTCGCACCAAGACATACGATGCAAACATGATTGATGAAATTGAAGGTGAAGCCGAAGATTGGGATGAACAAGTTTTTGTAGCAACGGAAAACACTGAAGATTCTGCGTTTGAGACTCTTCTTGCCGAAGGCGATGAAGATGCTCTGGTGATGTCTCAGTTTGAGGAAGCCATAGTGGAGTCTTTGCAGAGTGATCCGGAAATAGCCTCATGTCTCAATGCATATGCTGATGCCAGGCGCCGTCTCATGGACAAAGCCAAGGGTCGTGGTTTCTGGGGCCCCTCCAAGACCAACAAAGGGAAAGGGAAAGGAAAGAACAAAGGGGGCTTTAAGTCTCAGTTTCGTAAACCCCTGGCTCAAAGAATCCTTGAGAGCACATGCCGCATCTGCCACCAAAAAGGGCATTGGAAGGCCGAGTGCCCTCAGCGCAACAAGACCACAACCTCTTCTGGACCACCGACAGGATCGTCGGCATTCGCAGGAGTTTCGATGGCCTTTCATGATGGTGAACCAGAAGCTGCCGATGGCGATGTGATCAGTGAATTGCCTGAAAATGCAGTAGCCTTCATGGTCGATGAGGTACGACACAAGCGCATGACACATCCCCAGTTCCATGAAAAGTGTTTGTATTCACGACAAGTCCATCACAGTTGGTCTCCCCAAGCAGTTAAATCCCAAATGGAAAGAATCAGACCCGATCTGGCAACCCGATTGCGATCCATTTGCAGGTTGACGAAGCCGGACCGCCAGTCACCGGCGACACATCCGACACTGCCTGACCCCCTGAGCGTCAATCAGGATGAGAGACAAGTTCTCATGGAAGAAGCACTTTTTGCATCTCATGGGTCATGTGGAATCGTAGATCTAGGAGCCAGCATGTCAGTCATTGGGGCCCGACAGTTTCAGGAATTGTGTCAAGCTCTACCCAAGACCATCAAGACCCAAATGAGAGAAGCACCATGCCAAGTGAGTTTCCGTTTTGGAAATGACAGCACAGTGACGGGTCGCAAAGCCGTCTTTTTTCCAATCGGTCCACAGTGGATTAAGATCGTGGTAGTGCCATCCAATACTCCTTTTCTGATTGCAAACAGTGTTTTCCGATCTTTAGGAGCAGTCATTGACACAGGTGCCAATCTTATTTATTTCAAGAAGCTGGACCGATCAATTCCGATAGTCTTGACAGAACGGAAACTGTATTGCCTCGATTTCCAAGACCTTTTGACATGTCCGCAACAAAGCCCAAAAGGTTCAGCCGAATGTCATAGTGCCATGACCATGCATGCACATGTCAATCCTATAGAGGTCAAGGTTTCAGGTGATAATAATCCATGTTCTCCGCCTGAGAATTGTGATGGTGAGAAAATTGATGCAGACACCATCGAACGATTGCCAGAGAACTCCGGGCTCGAACAGCCATCAACACCTGAGAGCACTCAAAGTTCCGTCGTTGAGCAGCCCCATGGCAACTCACGATCAATTCGAACAGCTAGCCGAACGCCTCCGCAAGTTGTCGATGGACAACACAGCAAGTTCCGAGAGCATCGAGAAGATCATGGACATGACCCTAGAGGAACTGAGCCAGTGCCCAATCGACTTTGGCAAAGCTCACCTGGGAAAACTGTATCGCGATATGACGAGCGACACCAAGTATCTAGCCTGGTTCGCCGAGACGTACAAGCACAGTCAGAAGATCGGCCATATCCGATTTCTCAGGTTCATCGAGATGCACATCAACCAGATCGAAGGGCAGATGGCCCAGGCCGGTCCCAAGAGTCGTGCCAAGGCCAAAGGGGCGCCCAAACAACAGAGTCGTCCACCTGGGGCAGATCTTCCCCACGATCCCTGGCATCCTCCATCGGACGAAGAGGAGCTCATGAGCCAAACATGGGAACCAGTCCGAGCCCCAACGATGGAGGAGGAGGAGATTGTCATGATGCGGGAACGCATGGGAGAGATGGAGAATGTCTTGCAGCAGATTCTGAGCCATTTGAATCCCAGTCAGCCGAATTCCAGTCGATGATGACTAAACATCAAGTGGCTGATCTGTGCGAGGTTTGGCAACAACAAGTTGAGTCATGTGATGTTTTTGACCCCATGTTTGAACGAGATGCGGGGGAAGCCATCTTTGTGACTAGAGAAAACAATTGGGTCGCTAATGAAATGTGGAATTATTTTGATTCCCTGGGAGTGTTGAAGAACCCACAAAGCTTGAGACGCAATCTGCATGATGTCATGGAGGTGTATTGTAGTGAAGAAAGTGAAATTACAAACCAAGCCAAAGCACAGGGCCTGATGGCTGAGCGATTTTGCCGCCGAGATGGAGACCTGAGCACCATCACGGGTCGAAAGGCCCTTTATGACCGTTTGCTGAAGTGTCTGCCGAGAAATCTGTGGCTTTCCCCGAAATGCACTGCCTGGTGTAAATGGGCCAGCTTTAACATGTCCAAAAGTCCAGAAGCTGCCCACAAGATCCATGAAGCCCGAGCCGCAGATTTAGAACACTTGTTGCTGTGCGATGCCCTGTTCCAGTTTCAACTGTGGCGAAGTCCACAGAGTCATGCACATTTAGAGCAACCCAAAGGGTCACAAATGGTGTATCAGGAAGAGCTCCAAGCCATTTTGGATAGAGCCTTCGTTGCCCACTGCGATATGTGCCGTGCCGGAAGCCTGAAGCATCCTGTCTCCGGTAAGTTGATTCAAAAGGGGACTCAAGTTATCACAACTTCTAAAATCATGTTCCATCACCTTGACAGCCTTAAGTGTGACCGGTCTCATGAACATGACTTTGTCGCTGGGTCCTTTCGTCATGCCGAACTAGGAAGAATCAATGTCTCCCAGTACACCGAGCTGTATACTAGGCGTTTTGCCCACAGGATTGCCAGATGTTTCCAGTGCATCAGCCACGTACGTGAGGTATCCAAGCCAGAGACCGAGCCAGCGTTGGTCCAGCAAAGCCATGAAAGTTTCGAATTCCCAGCAACCAAGCGACAGAAGATTAATCAACATATCAACATGATCATATTCAACAGACCTATGGGGAGTTTTTGCAAGCCATGTTGAACCATGCACCCAGGGTAGGTAAGCGGAGTTTCTTGTCGGGAGAGGTACTCGAAAAAGCCCAACATGTTTTCCCAGACATGCAAATCAGAGCAGTTGAAGTTTGCAAAGGTGCCGACCGGTGCCGAATGCCATGTGAAGGGGTGACCCGAAAGAATGCCACTCATCGTTTTTCCATGGGTATCCTTCGACACCAAATCGGTCACTTTCATGACGATGTGTGGGAAAACTGGACCTCACTGACTCGCAAGGATCTGACTCGAAAATGTCAACCTGCCCGGTTGTTAGTGACGCTTTTTGGAAACCTGAAGCCACCGATTAGCAGTTCAGAACAAACTGATGAGAACAAAACTGAACAGCGACATCCGTCACCCGAAAATGTTGCTGAACCATGTGCAAAGAGGTTTTGTCGGACTGCCAATCAACCGCTTCCTCAAGAGAGCCTTGAGCCTAGCACTACTTCCACGGCAGAATCACCGCCGACAGAGACCAGCCAAGACCCAAACATGGTCGAAAGTTCCCGCCGTGCGTACCATGGACCAAAGTTCCTTAGGTTGACACCCGAACAGCGACAGCAGCTGTACAGAATGCATCAAAACCTTGGACACCCAGATTCACAGATTCTTGGAAATGTCCTTCGTGATCAGGGATGGGAATCAGATGCCATTGAAGGAATCAAAGATATGCATTGTCCCTCATGCTTCGAGAATCAGAAACCAAAGATTGCTCGACCCGGTCACCTGGGAACACCAAGATCCTTTAACGATCTAGTGTCCATTGATGCCGTCAAATGGACCTCAGCCGAAGGGATGAGCTTCACGTTCTACCATATGTTGGATGCAGGTACCAATTTCCAGGTAGCCTTTTTGTGTGAGAGCGGATCATCCAAAGAAGTGGCATCTCAAATGCAAGCCCACTGGTTCAGTTGGGCGGGTCCACCCCGACAGTTGATGTGCGACAGTGCTGGGGAGTTTTGCAGTGAGGAATTTTCTCGTTTTCTTCAGAGCCATGATATCCAGGCCATCATCATACCTGCTGAGGCCCATTGGCAGCTCGGTAAATGTGAAAGACATGGAGCCATTCTTCAAGATATGCTCAACAAGTTTCAAATGGAACAACCAATCACCTGCCGAGAAGAACTCGAAAAGATCCTTTGCCACTGCACATCAGCCAAGAATAGCCTGTCCCGATGTAAGGGCTACAGTCCTGAAATCTTGGTACTCGGAAAATCCCGACACTGGCCTGCGAGTGTTTCTAATGATGAGGACAGTCCAGCTGATTTCATGCCAGAGGAAGTAGGAGGGAATCATGAGATTTCACAGTTTCATAAGAACCTTCAACAACGTGAGAGAGCCAGAATAGCGTTCATCCGAACTGACCACGATATGAAGCTGAGACGTTCTCTACTTCGTCGAGCCAGACCAGCACGATGCAGTGTACAGGCGGGACAATGGGTGATGTTCTGGCGTGAAGGAAAGGGGGCCCTTCCCGGGTCATGGCACGGACCGGCCAAAATACTCATGAGGGAAGATCCCAATGTAGTTTGGTTGACTCACTTAAGTAGGCTATACCGCTGTGCCCCAGAACACCTGCGGGAGTTGTCCAGCCGAGAAGCTGAAGCCAGACCGATAGATAATCAACATGGACAGCCACCTTTCCCTAACCAGACTCGCCTTGGAACAGGGGTCTTCCAATACCACGACATTACCAATCATGCACATCCTCATGATGACCTTCTTAACAATGGGCATAACCTTCAAATTCAAAATAACTTAAGGTCCCATAATCAACCACTTCCCGAAACCACCATGGAGATACCTGTAGCCAACAGACCAGCAAGCAACAGCGGTGAGGGGCCAAGCAATTCAGCTGGAAACATTTCATCAGAGAATCTACAGCCAGACTCCGAACCGGAGGCCGTCACCTGTGAAAGCAATCCTGCGTCAGCCAATGAGAGGGGTGAATTGCAACCCTGGGAAATCCCTGTTCCTGAAACTGATGAAGAACTGAGTAACACCAATTTCATTGCCAGTGATGAATGGGTGATTGATAACCAGCTGTTAATTCGAAAACACCATGTTCCCAGATATCGATTGTTTTGTCCCACCAATGTCGAAACATGTCCAATCCCGACAGAATGGCTCACAGGAGATCGGGAAACTCAAATCCAAAGTGTGGAAGGCAGTTGTTGGATATGTAAAGACCAATGGAAAGGTAACATCCAAGCCCACCAAAGCATGCCATCCCGTTGGACTGGTACCACTTCATTTTTCATTCAACCACAGTATGTAACGCAAGCACTCAACCATCAAGTTGCTCATGTTTGTGCCGATATACCCATAAAAGGGCAGGAAGTAGAAGTTGCTTTGAATGTGGATGAGATCACACACTGCATGAAACAGAATTTCCAAGAACAAGTAGCTTTCCTTGCCTCAGCTGCCAAGAAACAAAGATCAGAAGTCAAAGAAAAGAATCTCACCAGTGAGGAACTCAAATTGTTTCAAAATGCCAAGATGAAGGAAATCCAATCCTGGTTGACTACGGAAACAGTTCGGCGCATAGCACGTAATCAGATCCCCGAGGATCAAATTCTCAGGTCAAGATGGGTACTCACCTGGAAACCCGTGGAACCTACTGAGAAAGACCCATCACCTCCGTCTAAACCTAAGGCACGACTGGTAATCTTGGGGTACGAGGATCCGCAGTTGGAGTCACTAGCCCGGGATTCACCAACCATGGGTAAGGATTCACGCACTCTCATTTTGCAGTTTGCAGCTTCAGCCAAATGGAAAATCCGTTCATTCGACATACAGACAGCCTTTTTGAGAGGCAGTCGTCAAGACGGTAGGATCCTCGGAATGGAACCTCCACAAGAGATGCGAAGCTTGATGAACCTGAAACCTTGGAAATGTTGTGAACTACTCAAAAGTGCATATGGTTTGGTCAATGCCCCATTACTCTGGTATGAAGAACTTAAGTCGGCCCTTCTCAATTTGAATTTTCGAATGTCACCTCTTGACCCATGTACGTTTGTTCTACCTCGCCAAGACGGAAAAGGGATCCATGGACTTGTGGGAGTTCACGTTGATGATGGACTGGGAGCCGGAGATGCAATTTTTGAACAAGCAATTGCCCAGCTGGAACAACGGTATCCTTTTGGCAGTAAAAAGGAGAGTGACTTCATTTTTACAGGGATCCATATTTCTCAAAAATGGGATGGTTCAATAGAACTTGATCAAACTCAGTACATAGAAGACATTCCTGCAATTGACATTGAAAGAGCACGACGTCAATCTCCAGAGCTTTCGGTAACCAGTGAAGAAAAGCAGGCCCTGCGAGGCCTTATCGGCAGCATTCAGTATGCAGCAACCAACACCAGACCAGACCTTTCAGCTAAACTCAGTTTACTTCAAGCAAAGATTAACTGTGCTACCATCAGAGACTTGGGGGATGCTAACAAGCTCCTTCATGAAGCCAAACTTCACAAAGACACCAAGATCACTATCAAAAGCATACCTTTGCAAGACCTGCGATTCGTCTCCTTTTCAGATGCCTCATTTGCAATCCGAGCGATGGTTGGAAAGAACCCGAAAAGTATTTGACAACAACTCCAGAAGCTTTTGCGGTTGTGGATTGTAAGAGCCTTTACGATCTTATTCAGAAGACAAATATCCCACAGTGCCAAGAACACCGAGTAACTCTGGAGGCTTTGATCATCAAGGAAAGACTGCAGGAGGGAATTGTTGTTAAATGGGTCCATTCCGCCGCACAGCTTGCAGATAGCCTCACCAAGCACATGGACTGCACCAATTTGCGACTCTTTCTCAAGCATGGCAGATGTATCATTCATGACGTGGATGAAATCCTAAAAGCAAGAGCGGATAAGCGAACTCAAAAGGCGTGGGTGGAACAACACCAAAAAGAAAAATTGAAAACATAAACTGGACCTACATGACCATGGGGAAATGGTCATCAATACCTTTTGCATTGTGGTTTTGACTTATCTCGAAGCATGCTTGGGGAGCCTTCGGACGCATATGATGGTGATGGTGGTATTGTGCATGTTTTGAGGAAGATGACTTGCTTTCAAGTCATACAGGTATTTAGACAGTTGATATTTTTTACGAGTGTGTTTTTCCAGCTGCCGGGAGTCATGGAGATCCGCATATGCAACCTCTAGAGTGGTCGACGTATCATTCTAGGCTCAACTGACCAGGGGGTCAAGGCAGGGTCCAAAAGAAGCGCGTGGCCGCGCCGATGGTGGTGTGATTTGGTCAGGAGGCCATAAATCGAGAAGTGTAACAAGTTCCAAAGGATCAGGGGTCCCTTACCATTTTCTACATCTTTGACCAGGCGGTCATCCAGGTTGAGAGATCGGGTCCGCTGCCAGTTGAACAATATCTAGTATCTAAATCTAATATCTATATCGATATCACATATCAAATATTTATATCTTTATCTATACAAATGCATCTATAGCTGTATTGTCATTATATATATATGTGTGTATCTGTATCTAAATCTGTAGCTGCGCTATGACTACATAGACATTCATTTGATGCTCTGGAGGTCTGAAAAAGAAACCTGCCTGGTACATTGGTACATATTATAACCTATTGTAATCAACCAGTATAATAAGGATATCATATATATATATATATCATATATATATATATCATATATATATATATGTATCATATCCCATCATGGTGGTTGGTTAGTTATTTCTGGAGCCACACAGGCGGCTGTGTGAGTGAAATGTCGCCGCTCCTCCTGCGATTGATGGAGGCCATTGAATGGGCCGACAACCCATATTGGTTTTATGAAACATCGGGGATACCCGTAAGATTCATGGCAATTTTTAAGTTGAACAGGACGATAGACCATTCACTTTGGGGTTAACGGTTAACCTAATTTCAATCAAAGCCACCTGGGACACCAACATGAAAATTCCACAGTTTGAATCATGATTTCTTAGGGTATTTATTAGGGGGAATGGACGAGTACAATTTCATAGAATTTCAACATCCTTACCAAACAGGTATCAAAATCATAGTCACCATGATTCTGAACAGTGCCTCTAGTGAACTTGATGTTGTGGGACCGGAAGGTGCTTATATTTGATCGCTTTTGCAAATTCTGGACGGGTCCAATCCACCCAGATCACCGCCCCAGGGCATTGTGGCTGAAGAAATTGCGGGCCTGGGCGAGCAGGGAACCAAGGGCCTTCAGTGACATACGGAAGGAATGGAAGGAAGAACTGATGCATTTTTTCGGGTGACACATGGTGACACCTAGGTTGCGTTAAAATGGCTTTTGCCAATTTGTCTGGACTCTGGACTATGATTTGAAACGATTGGGAGAGCTGATGTGCTTCTTTTTCAACATCGTTGAGACGTTTACACCTGCCAGAGAGGTGGCACCCTTCGTTGCCATTTTTTTTTTCGTCAGGTGCTTGAGCATTTGTGCTGGTCGCAGTCGCACCTTGAAATTGTTGGGCTTCCAGCATTTGCACTTCGACGCGCGCTTGCAGGCCGGGATCCGCTGGATTCATTGAGGAAAATATGACCTTGGATCCGTTGGATGTTTCGGCTGGAACTCCTGTGGGAAAAACATGGAAGTCCTGTGAAACATGGCTGGAACTTTCCCTACCTTACAGATGGAGTGTATCGACCTATTGGATGTATTGGTCCTTCAATAAATCCACTGATAGTTTGCGTTCTGCCCTTAATCACGGGGAATCTCCATTGCTAGGTTGGATGAGGCTATCTCAGATATCTCTCCATTTTTGTTGCTCAGAAATTCCCCGGTCAGCTCCACCAAGGGCTTCCTGGAAAGTCGTGCCAGCAGCGTGCTTCGCCCCGCAGTGGCCTGAGGGTGAAGCCAGATCAGCCGTACCAAATGACAACAAAAATTGGACCAATGATGATGGTGACCTTTTTCAGAGGCCATGTTGATGATGGCCTTTTTTTTTTGATGACGACGTTGGGATCATCCTTGGGCAACGGTCCCAGGTCACCGACGCTCTGTTGCTGATGCGGGGATTCTTGGGCTTCCGCGAGACGGCACGCCACAGTTTCCTGTGGCGCAGGCGCGGTGTTTTTTTGCATGGAGCCATGGGGCCCTGGAACGACTGATCCCATCATATCCCCATGGTTAAATCACCATGATGTCCACAAAAATGGATGCATTTTTCACAGAACCTCAAAAAAAGCAGGGATCGTTTGAATATTTGCGTGACAACTGCTTGCGCTTACCGCTAAATCACCTGCGGGATAGAATTGAAGCAATACGTATTGCGAACATGCCATCATGCTTTGCAAACTTTGTGTCATTTTTCTCTGAACTGGAGATAGTTCACAACTTATGGACTTTATCACCATGGTTATACCCGGTATACCCATTGGAACTCCCGATCCTCGCAGGTTGGCTTCCCACCAGCAGGAGAAGCATCGCTGCGCGCAAGACTTGGTCCACATGGCAGGGAAGCCCAGGCCTTCGAGGTTGGAGGTCCAAACAACGGAGGATTTGGTGGTTTCGAAGTGGGAAGTTCACAGATTGAAATGATTGAAATAGCACAATATGATATAATATGATTCAATGGGGGGAAATACCATGGGATATCATGGGATTTATTTCAAAGATGGGGACTGGAACAAGAAGGTGGATGTGATCCGCAGGGTGTGACCAATCTTCAACTGGACGCTAACTGGCATGGGTCCAGCCATTCGGTACTCCAAGCTTGCATGGCAAGCAATAAGAATGACCAACATCCCAGTCTTAAATTCTGCACCATTGTTTTTACTTGCTAGAACCCAACAATCAGCATCCAATCATCATTTTGCAAGTTTTCAGGCATGTTTCTGAGTCGCAGGGAAGGTTCTGGTTGTTTCCAATCATAGCTGTCAGACCCTCATGGGGGATGCCTGAAATCGCATCTCATGAGAGGGACCGGGTCACCCGTCATCTCACTGAGTCGCAAGTGCAGCTGCAGCATGCGGAGCGTCGAAAGAGCCAAGTGACCAGGTCGAAACGGATGTGGATAGTTGGGTTTGATGAAAGTTTGATGATTGACATGAGGACACCCAACACAAACCAATACTACAACCAATACGAAAACCAATATTAACCAATATAAACCACCACTTTTTTCCACATCAACCAACACATCAACCAACACATCAACCAACACATCAACTACAAAAGAATTGCACGGCTAGTCTTAGATATCCTGCGATTCGATTAAGCCTTTGGCAGCGCCAGGCTGCTGAGTGACCAGATGGAGGACTTTCAGCACTGTGTCATGTTGGGGCCCAGATTGACAGAGTTTACCCTCTGGTAAGCCAACACAGCTATGGAAAATCACAATCTTTCATGGGTAAATCAACTATAAATGGGCCATCTTCAATAGCTATGTTAAATTACCAGAGTTTAACTGGTCAACTCCGATTTTTCACGGTACCCATTACACAATCATGGCTGAGGTCCGAATGGTCTCGTGCGGTCCCGGGACCAAGGGGGGGTTCCGGGCTCTGCCAGGACGTGTTCAAACTGGTGACATGGGTGAATTCCTACGATATTGCGACCTAATATCCTTAGAATCCATTTATATTCATTAATAATCCCCATTGCAATTTCCCTTACAATATCATGGGGGTCGGACCCCCAGTACATAGGGTTTTTAACCTTTGATTTTGTAAGGAACCCACCTTACAAAATCATATCCTAACCCCTAAGGATGAAGGGTATAACATCATTATCGAAGATAGGTGGACATATGGCAAGATGGATGGTCTTGATTGTGTAAGGGTACCAGACCCCCTGGGGGGGGTGCCAAAATGGTCCCATTTTTACAAATTTTGGAGAGATTTTTGAGCCAATTTTACACAACTGGGGTTGATTTTGTAAGTATCCATATGTTTCTAATTTGTTTCCATGGTAAGGTTTGATTTTATAAGGTGATTTTATGCTGTATTATATTTGAGTAATTTTGAAATATTTTGAATAAATGTTCCATATCCACAACATGGGTTTTGATACTCGCCGTTTTGACAAAATTACTCTAAAAACCTTATAAAATCATGGCACATTATGAAATCAAACCCTGGGGGTATAGGGGGAAAGACCAGACCTGAATCCTTATAAAATCAGGCCCATTACAAAATCAAAGGGTGTTTTTGGTACCAAATTTTATGATTTTGGTATGATTTTAATTTTTGTTGCCTTGAATTAGGGGGTTAACTGCTCTGTAAAAATACATGTTCAGTCTTGATTTTGTAATGATAACCATGCTTGGAAAGGTCTGGTACCTTTGATTTTGTAATGATGGGTATCCCTGTCTGAGGGTCAGGCCCCAGCTTTGTACTTACAGAATCAGGGGGTGCGACCTTCACACTGAATTGCAAGGGGGATCATTAATATAGATAAATATCAATTAATCATAATATATAGTGATTCTAATGGAATTTAAGAACATTTTTTCACAGTTTTCTTTTCCCCAACAGCGTAAGCTCATGGGGTCTTCAGCCCAGAGTAGCTCTGGTGTGCACTGGTGCAGGCGCCGGGTCAGGTTCAACGAGGTTCCGGAGAAGGTTCCGAAGGTATCCGAAGGTTCCCGAGAAGGTCTGGGAGGGAGGTCTCAGGTTCAACAGGGTTCCGGAGAAGGTCCCGGAGAAGGTTCCGGAGAAGGCTCGGAGAAGGTTTCGGAGAAGGTCGTGGAGGCTTTGGTGCAGAGCCAGGTCAGGTTCAGCAGGGTTCCGCAGAATATTCCGGAGAAGGTTCCAGGATCCCGTGGTGCAAAGCCAAGTCAGGTTCAACGGGTTCCGGGGAAGGTTGCAGAAGCCAAGCCAGGTGAGGTTCATTTAACTCACGGGAATCTAGCTCAGGTGTTTCCAGCGCTTGGCTTCCCAGCACGCTTCAGAAAGATTTATAAAAATAAAATGTTGCGGCTGCTGGGGATACCACCGAAGCTTATTGTTTTTTCCATGGCAACCAGCTCTGCGCACTTCAGGCATTGGATGCCAAGTTCCAACGCTACGCCGCGCGGCTCTACGAGCTTTCGGATGCCCACGAGTTGCAACGGGTCGAAAAGGAGGCGCCAGTGAACCCAACTGATGGAGGTTATAGAACGAGTTATAACATGTTATACCCATTCACATAACCATTCATAACCCAATGGTTCTGGGTTTTGAAATCATAGATGTCATAGATAATATAGAATGGGACATTTTGTATGATATTATATGGGACATGGTTGTGAGGAGTGGTGTGATTGTGCTTAAAATGTGCTTATAATGTGCTTATAATGTGCTTATAATACAACCAGCTCCCGATATTTCCATGGCGAATGTAGTTGTATAATACTTGGCTTCATGATGAGGTCCCGAGACTTGAGATGTGATAGAAAAGGATAGAAAGATCTGAGAGTTCTGGAACTTTGCTGTGATGTTGATCGGGATTCAACCCCAGGTGATTCCCCTAATGTATGATGAATATGTGGATATTCACCCCTTCCGATGAATCTATTATGAACTATCCCTTGTTAATGATGATTCATCAACATTGTAACATGCTCGAATCTATTACTACAGATGTTGGGACGGTGAATCCCTGGACAAGTGGCTGAGACGGGCTGATCCAAGTCTTCATCAGGAGCTGAGAGAGAAACATGTCCGCGAGCGGCTTCAGAAATATAGTGACTTGGAAGGCTGTGGCTGTGGCTGTCCCCAGTGGTGTTTCCCTCTGGAAATTTGTTACAGTATGTTTAAGACTTCAAAACCGTGATTGATTCTCGAACTAAATTGGTCATGGCTCCCAGTTCGCAAACTATTACCAGTTACCAGAGGGTAATGCGGAAAATTTCGGGTTGACCCCTCAATCTATTCACCCCGCTTCGCGTGGGGTGGCCGCCCACACCGCAGGTTTATTTCGGTCCGTGAGAGGGGCTAAGGGTGGTTTTCCCCTGTGGGGGCTCCCCAAGCTAAGAATTTTCACTTTGCCCCCCCGTGGGGGCTCCCCAAGCTAGGGAATTTTCACTTTTCCCCCCGTGGGGGCTCCCCAAGCTAGGGAATTTTCACTTTTCCCCCCCGTGGGGGCTCCCCAAGCTAGGGAATTTTCACTTTTCCCCCCCGTGGGGGCTCCCCAAGCTAGGGAATTTTCACTTTTCCCCCCCGTGGGGGCTCCCCAAGCTAGGGAATTTTCACTTTTCCCCCCCGTGGGGGCTTCCCAAGCTAGGGAATTTTCACTTTTCCCCGCCGTGACAGCTTCCCAAGCTATGGAATTTTCACTTTTCCCTCCCTTGGAGGCTCTCCAAGCTGCGGAATTTCAAATAGCTAGACAACGACGCCTAGATAGTCCCCCAAATCCCGTGTTCTTTGAATGTGTTTCCATGTTTTTGCAATGGTTTTCTTCAAAGCACGGCACTTTACACTTTTGTCGCCATAAAACCGGTCGAAAACATCATGTTCGACAATGCTTCCAATTCCCTTATCTCCCCAACCGTTGAAAATACCGCTATTTACAGTGTTTTCTTCAATTTTTCCATGTTCCAATGCCGGTAGCCAACTCCAACATATATATAAGAAATCCTTCCAAAACATTGTTTTTGACAGTGTTTTTCCAATGTTTCCAGTCAAACAGACGGTAATTTACACGTTTTTTGCCATAAAGGCAGTAAATCCTTCCAAAACATTGCTTTTGACAGTGTTTTTGTAATGCTTCCAGTCAAGCATACGGTAATTTACACGTTTTTTGCTATAACGTCAGTCCAAAACACTTGTTTTTGCAGTGTTTTCAATGCTCTGGCATCCAAAAACCCTGCAAAATCTTGCTATGTACAATGTTTTTTTCATTTTTGGCCGTTTTTCCATTGCCGGAAAGCTACCAAAATGACCCAAAATTCCATTTCAATACCCTCTTGCGCTCAGACACCCAAAAATCCTCGAAAAATGTCGAAAACACCACCGTATTCTGGTCTCGGTGCGAAACCGTTTTTGGCCCCCCCCAGCTAAAGCTGATATAGCGACTGCTATATTAACAAATGTCATTGAGCATTTAGTGTTGCTGTTTTGCCCCCCAATAAGCACGCCTTCACCGCCAAAGCGGTGTGGGCGGATTTGCTGTTAAAAAGTAATGACCACATTGAGCACGCAGGAGGCGTTTTTTTTGATTCTCAAAAAAACAACCACTTGCAGCCACTTGCTCTCAGCAGCCACTTGCAGCCACTTGCAGCCACTTGAGCAGCCACTTGAGCAGCCACTTGAGCAGCCACTTGAGCAGCCACTTGCAGTCACTTGCCTTGGAGCAAGTGGCTGCAAGTGGCTGCAAGTAGCTGCTCAAGTGGGTGCAAGTGGCTGCTCAAGTGGCTGCAAGTGGCTGCTCCGAGCAAGCGGTTGCAAGTGGCTGCAAGTGGTTGCTGGGAGCAAGTGGCTGCAAGGCTGCAAGTGACTGTTTTTGCCAAATTCAAAATACGCCTTATATGCAGGCTCTCTGAAAAACCATGTAATTTCTTTTTCCTTCACTCCATTGATCCAGATTTCATCCAAGGAGATCCCCTGGGGGCGTCAAAGATCGTCAGGTAGAGATGGATACTGGGACACAAGCCCCTGAGGTTCGTTATTGGGCCACATGCAGGGCCAATGTTCCTCGGCTTGGCAGATGGGAATATGGACCCAAACTGGGCAACCAAGGGGTGGGGCAGCAGCACTGAAC
Source organism: Cladocopium goreaui (assembly GCA_947184155.2). Lineage (NCBI taxonomy): Eukaryota > Dinophyceae > Suessiales > Symbiodiniaceae > Cladocopium > Cladocopium goreaui. The sequence goes on along the minus strand of CAMXCT020001159.1, from coordinate 133,484 downwards.
GAGGTTTCTCTGCGTGGAAAGCGGCCACAGAAGACAGCGAGGGGGCCTGGAATTTGTGGGTTGAGGAAACACATTATGAGAAAACAAAGGGGGTTTTACCAGGTTATGGCTTCGGTATTGTGTCCCCAAAAATGGGATGGTGAATACTAAATAATTGCCATAATCTCCAAAATCTGTGGTTCCATTTGTCTTGGATTTTGATCTATACCCATGTTGACTTGAGAGATTCACGGTTTGCATCTTGAGTCCTTGCACCACATTTGTGGAGCAGGTTAGCATCTCCGCAATCAGCCTGGCTGCAGGAAATTCTGTGACCCGATTCAATAGCAAGAAGGGCATGACCGGGTGAATCATCACATCAGCATGTTTCAAACCAACATCAGCCACCATGACAAAACATCACCAGCTTCATTTCCAGCCATCCATGGCAATCATTGGCAATCTATTGCTTCTTATCCATCGTGCCCACGGCTCCCTAGCTCTGCAGCCGCGCGCCTCATGGCGTTTGCCCAGAGGCATGGCGCAGCTTCAACACTTGCTGCAGCTGGCACATACCCCTGGACCGCAGATGACCAGTGCTGCACAGCAGCTGGAAGTTTTAGCCTCGTGGTGGAATGTTTTTTGTTGATCAATGGGGATTCGTCATGGGGAGACTTCCAGCTGTCAGACTTTTTTGATCAATCATATACTCTAAATCAGACCCGTTGGATCTACGCCTTAATCAAACTGTGCTGTGGTTGTCCCAGAATCGGAGAGGGAACAATTAGAAGTTTTACTCCTGGCAATTCAATGGAACCCACCCATTATCCTGTTATTTCCTGCTGGTTTTATCTTTGGATCCCAGAATCAGATCCACTTATACTTACACGACCTTTCATTACTTTTCCATCGTTATTTTAAAGGAACAGATGAATTTCAGAGAGACGATAGATGCCAGAATAGATGATAGATGCAGACCCGATCCGCCAAGGAGCTGCAACAAGGCTTCGGCCAGGCGCTGCTGGCCTTGCTGGCCGGTGAGCAGCTCACCGCGCAGGCCGCTGCCATCTACCTGAAGAACTTCCTGCAGCGTCGCTGGCAGAGCCTGGAAGAGCGCGAGACCTTGCGCGACGCGCTGGTCCCAGTGGCGCTCAATTCGGATCGCTTGGTGCGGAAACAGCTCTGCGCCGCTGTGGAGGTTCCTCCCCTTTGGAAAATCTGGGAAGATGGCCACTTCTAACTTGTAGTGGGAAAAACATATAGGATCATACGTGTACATACATATTTATATATATATATATACACATATACATATACACATACACATACATATACATATACATATACATACATATTACCATATGCAATATATATATGTACATACATATGTATAATATACACACTTTTGTCGGGGAGCTAAATCCATGCCGCCAGCTACATCAACCAGTTTTCATGTGCTGAACCCCAAACCACAAGCCTCTGTTTTTGTATGCGTTTTAAGACTTACCAAATGGTAAGTCATTGGGTAACTGGGGTATGGTATCATATGGTATTGGGGTTGCCACATTGTAGCTGATTATCCACAAATTCGAACCATTTTTGGGCACTATTAACCATGAAATGGTTAATGAAATGGCATGATCAGAAATCAGTTCTGAGTTGGAGGAACTTTCAGTAAGACGAACCTCATAATTCTCTCCAACGAAAAAGAGGGGATGCTCGATCCAAAAGAAAAGGTTCAGGAATTGGAGCCAATTGTGTCTCAAAAGTGTTGAGTTTATGCCTCTCTTCATCCCCTCCATACAGCTCTTGGGTTTGTTGTATTCTTTCTCGAAATGTTTTGCCACATGTTTTTGACCCACACCCACAAAAAACCATCGATTTTTTCCAACAACATTTTGAGATATCAGGACCACAATGAGAAAAAACAATGATTGCTGTATTTTTCTTCATTACATATTTAAGCCATAGTTTCACCAGAATCAGCATGTAGCCAGTTTTCATCGACATGTAGTTTCACACAATTCTTTTTTCAACATACTTCAACCAAAAATCAACAGCCAATTTTTTTGTGTTTCACAATGTTCAACCCATATTTTCTAACAATTGGAGCCTTAGATAATTATCATATCAATTCCACATAAGTAGTTAATATCACATTATTTCATGATTATCGTATCAGATATGACAATTATTAATGGTCAATAATATCATAAGTAGTTATATAATATCCCATTTATTTAATCGATGGTGAACATCATTATTAACCATCATTAGCCATTAATAATAATCATTAATAATAATCATTATTAATAACCATTAATATTAACCATTAATATTAACCATTAATATTAACCATTAATATTAACCATTAATATTAACCATTATTAACCATTATTAATCATTATTATGGTACATATGTTCACCATCGAGCTGTGGAGGAACTCACTCTCCAAGACTTGGAGCACTGGCCGGCACTGCCCCAGCTGCTGGCGACCGCGGCCACGGCGGCCACAGCACAGAGCCTTGGCGGATGGAACGATGATGGGATGATGATGGGATGATGATGGGATGATGGGATAACTGAATGAGAACTGAATCATAACCAATCTATATAAGTTATACATAGTTATACCAATCTATATAAGTCAAATTCTAGGCTCCCAAAAAAAAAAATGCCAGAGATTTCTGGAAACACCGACAGAGAGAGTTTTGGGATCCACCAACCTGGAGATTGCAAAACGGCCAGATGGTTTTGGAGATCTAAAGGTTGGTTAGACCATGAGAAACTCGTTTGGTTGAATTGGTTGAATGAAGCATCCACTGGAGCTACAATTTTGGTTGTGTTTCTCCCGCTCCATTTCTTCTCCAGGGCCTCCTTCCCATGGTTCTTTTTCCCATATTTTTTCATGGTCCATCCCTGAAGAAATGGGACGTTTTTCGTAGTTTCACATTTTTCTTTATCAGGGGGCCTGGACAGTTACCTAAATCTCATTGTCAGTGATATATCCCATGACATCTCCAATGCTGCGCAGCCCCACACACAAAAAATAACAAAAGACACACCCGCTAAGGCGATCGAACAGTGAATTCCTAGCTAGATCAAATTTTCAAGCAACTCGTGAATTAGAAGTTTTCTAACCTACCTCATTTCTTCATAGTGAAATCCAGTGAAATTCCACCATTTTTTGGGGGGTTGGAGGGAGGCCCACCATCCCAGGGCTACCCTGGAACTGGCGCACGCAGCCTTGCGCCATCTGCGTTCCGATGGGCGGCACGTGGAGCTCACCCGTCAAGCGAGGCCGATGGCGGATTGAAGCATGAACAGCTGTGATTTACCCAGCGAAAATGGGGATTTGACATATTTGACGAAGAAGATGGGCGATTTTTGAAACACGAAGAGTTTCCGAAGTTGAGGACTTGACCATCACTTTTTGGGGAAAATTGGGATTGCTTTACAGTGCGAGATGGGGATTTTTGAGCACCAAGAGTGGTTGATTGATGCAAAGAGTGGGGATTCTGTGATTGAAGCACCTGGTACTTTAGTGATGGATTAACCACCGAAGAACGGAGTTTTGATGATTAAACCTCCGGGCATTGAACCACCCAAAATGGAAATAGAAGCGCTAGACTAGCAAGACAGAACAACAGAACACCAATAGAAATACGGAGATAGAACGAAAGAAGATGCGTTTCTTTTCCCAGTTGCTAAAGAGATGGTTTTAGATGGACTGTTGGCTGAGTATGAGGTCAGCAAAAATATTTGGGTGTGTCTGAATCAAGCTGGTGATATATCATGATATATCACATGATATTCCCATTGCCATGATATTTCCATTTCTAGATGATCTTCCCAGGTTATATCCCCGCTAAATATGCCTATTCATTGTTGGTTATACAGTTGCATTGTATACATAATTATATATATAATATGATACATATAACATGGTATATTCATATATACATTTCTGTATATATATATATATGTGCCATGATCATGCCCATAATATCCCCATCCAAACGTTGGTGAACTCCTCACCAAACAGATCGGGCCCGCTGAGCGGAGCGCTAACCGCAGGTACTGTGCGGAGCTACTGGGACCGATGCATCTGGAGTTCTGGCGCTTAGCCTGTGACCGGTTGCTTGGTGGTAGCATCTTGGGAGGGTTAGCGGTTAGGGAATCCTGCATGTTCACATGTTATCACATGGTGGGGTTTCCACTAATTGGGGTTCTCCTGTTCACTGGCATCCCCTGTTCTTGCCCAATGAACATTTTTGGCCTCCTGTTCACTCAGCGGTCATCAGGTAGCATCTTATTGATAGCTGATATGTACATAGGGGTTTCCATAAATGGGGGTACTCCAATAGCTGTATGATTTATTTCATGGAAATTCCGAAAATACAATGGATGACTTAGGGGTACCCCTATTATAGGAAAGCTCCACGTATACATGTATATGTATATATATATATCTCAATATATGTACACTGTACATGTATAACCATACTTGTAGGCCATTAGTAACCATAGTTGTAGCCATCATATTTCTTTGACGGTTGTAATAGCTGATACCCTCCGGTGATGACCAGAGGAGATAACCATAGTTATAGCCATCGATTTTTTTTTCTATGGCTATAAACATTCTATCGGTTGTAACTATGGTCATACCCCCCAGCTGGGATATAACTGATATAACTGCTCTATCTATATCTATATCTATCTCTATATATATATATATATATGTATACATATATATATATACTATGGTGATTAATCACCTCCACGTTTGCAAGAGCGAAGCCCAGCTATCGTTGGAAGGTCACTGAATATCATGGGGGGTTAAATCCCCATGATCTTCAGGTTCTTTTCACTGGTTCTTTGGATTCTGTCAGAAATCCATTGGGAATATCTTCCGGCAATTTTTAATGTGGGTAGCTGGGAAATCCACGAACTCAATGGAGGTTTATAGCTGGGAAAATCATCTGCAAATAGTGGATTTTCCTGCCAGCCATGATGAACGGAGGGTAATTAAGAACATTGCTCAGGGTGGTTGCCTCCGAAGTTCCAGGCGGCCACCGGAGGGGGCAGCTCGATTTTGCCCAAAAATTGGAAAACGAATTCATTCAGTACCCATCCATTTATAGATGGATTTTCCATCTAAATCTATTCAGGGTATTCAGAAAGATGTCTTTCACTGTGACCATTTGGGCCCAACGACTCGGTTCCAAGAGAACTCCGTCGCCAATGCCATCCACGCCAGATCCTGAAAGCTCCCAACTGCTACTGGCAGCCTCAGAGGCAGCGCAAACCCGGGGAGGCGGTGCACTTTTGACTTGGCTGAAGAAAAACACCAGCCGGTGATGAAATCCTGCAATGAGGTAAACCCAATGCCACTTTTCAACCATCCCCATAGGTTTATGATGTGATCACATACCAATCCCAAACTTTCCACCCAGGGTCCGTTGTGGCAGTCTCATCGCGCAGGTGCTCTACGACTTCACGCGGCTGGTCATGCCTGAGCATGTGCAACAAAACCTGGAGAGCTATATGCAGGCGATCGATACGGGGGTATCCCCCGAATTGGAGGGCCCCCTGTATTAACCCGGAAAACAACAAATCCAATACACAATGCATGGGTTCAGGGGGGTATGTACATTGACGTGAGCTAAATTGGAATTGATCTGGATCAAGGGCTTGACACATATAGAGACATGGAATACATGAGGTTCTCAGTCCAAACTTGATCAGGAATCTGGACACCATTGCAGCATTGGATTGCAACCAGGCTTGCTATCTCAAAATACATCTGATTGTGAAATCACAAGAACACTAAGGACACACACACACACACAAAGCAATCGATTTGCATCGTAGCAACGTGCTGCTAAGTGTTGCAAATCCCAAGTTGCCAAGAGATCCTTCAGCAGCTGTCTAGAAACACGGCCAACATGACGATCACTACACCTTGAGATGCAATCTGCTCAAATCCATCAAACATCAAACATCCTCAAACTAGTCCTTTTCGTGTCACTAATATGTCACAGAATGTTTCCACAGTGAAACCATCCAACTCAGGGCATCCTGGCGGTCTTGCAACGCAGCGCTCCAAGCGCTCCAAGTGCTAGCGCCACATGCGCCACGAAGGAACTCTTGCAGGAACTCTGTGGGCTCCTGGCCATGCAGCTTGGCGAATCATGGGATCATGAGGCCCATGGGGCTCATGGTTCAGGGCCATTCAAGGCCATTCAAGGCCATTCATGTTGACACTGGAAAGTCCTGACTAAACACTTTAGTTGGGTTTTATGATGTTTTATGATGTTTTATGTGTATTGGATGGAATGCAAGGATCATGTCTATTGACCTTGCACCTATGGTCTTTGAAACCATTGGTACAGATTCACTGGAACTGCTCGAATCAAGTCTGAGCGGCACAGGTCACGGGAAGGCAGACTTTCACCTTATAAAATCTCTGGGCTCATTTTTTCACCTATCATTAGTTCTATGTCCATTTCTGTAGCAGTTCGACTCCTTCGCTTTCAACTTGTAAAAGTAAGACCTGCATGCAAACACTTTTTTAGATGGTAAAACGTGTGTGTGTGTACATTATAAATAACTGTGTATATATATACACATACACACATATACACAAAGATATATATATATATATAGATGCACATAAATACGATACATTTTTGCACCATCGTTTTTCACCACGACCAACCCCCAAGTGCCGCCATTGGTGGAAACTGAGGTGGTTGAGCCGATACCCAGAGGTGCTGGAAACGCTCCCCGAGAAGCGTTGGCCCAGTCGATCCGTGGAGGCTGGGGCCATGATCCAATATTATGTGTAATGTGATGTAACGTAACGCAATGTAATGTGTGTATTAGTAGGTATGTATTAGTATGTACCATGTATGTATTAGTACGTACGTATGTATGTATGTATGCAGAACATGTATATATATATATACATACATAGATAGATTTTATATAATGATGTGTAAGATATATGATTATACATATAGAGTTTTTTCTTCATATCTGGATGCATATAGATGATTCATACACACTACTGGCAAGACATGGGTTCTTGTTATTTATAAACTGGCCCATGAAGTGCATATGCAAGCGAGAGTTGGAATACGCCCTTTACCATGATTTTTTGGTCTACCATGATTTTTTTTCCGAAAGGTATAGTCCACAATCTTTTTTCTTGGATGGATTGATTTATGGCTTACCGCCAAAGTTGATGGAAGCGCGGAATGTTCCCAGGCAGCTTGGAGTTTGCTCATCAAGCTGGACGACAGCTGTGCTCACGACGCGCTGGTGATTTCGGCCATTGCCGTGTTGTCCTCCGTGGCTCTGCGTCAGCTGGGCCCAAATTTCCACCAAAGTTGTTGTCAAATTCCCCCCAATGGTGGCCCAATTCCAATTGCAATTCCGGATCCATTTTCCATGCATTTTTGGTGCTGAGGCGTCTTGCCAGGAGTGGCAAATGTCGCCTTTCGGCTCTGATGCCACAGCACCTCGATGATTTCAACTCGCCTGGGGGGGTTTGATGGCCGGAGATTTGGAACTGGAATTTGGAGGTAATTTGGGAATGTGATTCTGGATTTTTGTTTTTGTTCATGGATTCATGGTTCGATGTTTTTTGTTTGGTTAGAGCCTGGTCACTGCAAGATTAAGGCCGTCAACACAAGAACAAAACGCTGACGAAGAATAGACACAAGCAAGAAGATCAAGCACCAAGCATGAGCGGCAATCCAATCACAATCGAAAACAGAGAGAAGTCAGGCACAATCTTCACAACATGGCGCAGGTGGACACTTATCATATTAGATCCTATGGTATACACTACTGTACCATGTCATGTGCAGTACTTGTAAGATATCCAGATGCTATAGTATGATCATGTATGATCGATATATCTACGTACTTACATAGATGATTATAGATGTATAAACACGTATCTAGGTACTACATACACATAAAAATCGCATAATATACATAGTATATATATATATACGCATCACAAATACAAATTGTATCCATCCATACATTTTACATCCATATATAGCAAATACAACGATCACCCGCTTTCCAGGTCCTAGCTGCCGTTTGTGAACGCGTGGTGCTGCCCAACCTGAAGCTTCGTGCCATCGATCTGGAGATGTTCCATGATGACCTGCAGGTGGATTTGGGCGGATGTTTGTTGCTGTTTTTCGCTTGGTAAATACTACATACATACATGCATACGTACGTACGTACACACATACATATAGGAAAAATATGTATATGTATACATGCATATATATATATACACATGTAAATACGTATATATGTATATGTATATATATATATATATGTATATATGTATATATGTATATATGTATATATGTATATATGTATATATGTATATATGTATTTATATACATGTATATATGTATATATGTATATATGTATATATGTATATATGTATATATGTATATATATGTATATATATATGTATATATATGTATATATATGTATATATATGTATATATATGTATATATGTATATATGTATATATGTGTATATATGTATATAAATGTATATATGTATATCTATGTATCTATGTATCTATGTATGTATGTATATATGTTTATATGTATATATGTATATGTATATCTGTATATATGTATATATATATGTATATATGTATATATGTATATATGTATATATGTATATATGTATATATGTATATATGTATATATGTATATATATATATATTTATATTTACACACACATATATATATATACATATTTATATGTACACACATATATATATATATACGTATATATATATATATATATACCCTCGGGGCCCCAGGTTTCCGCAAGGGGTGGGGTGGGGTGGGGGCATGTTAACGTCATGTTCATGGTACGTTGAAGGGTGGGGTGGGGTGGGGCATGTTAAGGTCATGTTCATGGTACGTTGATGGGTGGGGTGGGGCATGTTAAGTCATGTTCATGGTACGTTGATGGGAGGTGGGGTGGGGCATGTTAAGGTCATGTTCATGGTACGTTGATGGGTGGGGTGGGGTGGGGGGCATGTTAACGTCATGTTCCGTACGTTGAAGCAGTTAACCGTTGGTACGTTGATGGGGTGGGGTGGGGTGGGGCATGTTAACGTCATGTTCATGGTACGTTGATGGGTGGGGTGGGGTGGGGCATGTTAACGTCATGTTCATGGTACGTTGATGGGTGGGGTGGGGTGGGGCATGTTAACGTCATGTTCATGGTACGTGGAAACTTTGAAAAAGAACATGTTGCAGCATGTTGAAGCAGGGTGTTAACGTTGAAACAACAACGAGAAAAAAAAGGTGACTATCAACATTCCCGTTTCATGCTAACATAAAAAATATTGCAAATACCAATAAAAAAACCAGCCCTTCATATTACACCACGAGCGGCAGTAAAAACAGCACTTTTCCGCTTAAAAAAAAACAACGACTTTCATGAAATGTGCTATTTCGTGTGGGAAAACAAGAAAATCAGAAACTTTGAAAAAGAACATGTTGCAGCAGGCTGATGAAGTTGAAGCAACAACGAGCAAAAAAAAGGCTGACTATCAACATGTGCCGTTTCATGCTAACGTTAAAATTCACTGCAAATACCAATAAAAAAGACACCTCTTCATATTACCCCACGTGCCGCAGTAAAAAATGACAATTCCGGATAAAAAAAACAAAGAAATTCATGAAAAGTGGTATTTCGTGTAGGAAAACATGAAAATCACAATTGACATGTGCTGTGGATAACATGTCATAACATGCAACTTGCGCGGGCCTAAAAATTTAGCTCCGTAACATTGTCATTAAAGAAAGAGAAAAAGAATGTGCAAAATCCACATTTCGCTTTGGCGAAACAATGATTTTTGACATATGGATCAATGAGAACCAAGATACTCTGCGGAAACCTACGGCCCGAGCGTATATATATATATATATGTATATATGTATATATGTATATATGTATATATGTATATACGTATATATGTATATATGTATATATGTATATATGTATATACGTATATATATGTATATATGTATAAATGTATATATTTATGTATGTATATACGTATATATGTATATATGTATAAATGTATAAATGTATATGTTTATGTATGTATGTATGTAATGTAATGTTATGTTATGTAATGTAACGTAATGGAATGTAATGGTATGTAATGGTATGTAATGGTATGTAAATGTATGTAATGGTATGTAAATGTATGTAAATGTATGTAAATGCATGTAAATGCATGTAAATGCATGTAAATGTATGTAAATGTATGTAAATGCATGTAAATGTATGTAAGAGAGAGAGATAGATAGAATAGATAGAATAGATAGAATAGATAGAATAGATAGAATACATAGAATAGATAGATTACATAGAATAGATAGATAGATAGATAGATGGATGGATGGATAGATAGATATAGATAGATAGATAGATAGGTAGATAGATAGATAGACAGATAGACAGATAGACAGATAGATAGATAGGACAGAATAGATAGACAGATCGGTTAGGTAAGTAGATTGAGAAGCAGTGAAGAGGAGAGGAGAGAGAGATAGAAAGATAGAAAAGCAATAGATAGGATAGATAGGATAGATAGGATAGATAGGATAGATAGGATAGATAGGATAGATAGGATAGATAGGAAAGATAGGATAGATAGGATAGATAGGATAAATAGGAAAGATAGGATAGATAGGATAGATAGGAAAGATAGGATAGATAGGATAGATAGGAAAGATAGGATAGATAGGATAGATAGGATAGATAAATAGACAGATAGATAGATAGAAAGATGGATCGATAGATAGATAGACAGATAGATAGATAGATAGGTAGATAGATAGATAGACCGTAGAGAGCGAGAGAGAGAGAGAGAGAGAAAGAAAGAAAGAAAGATAGATAGATAGATAGACAGATAGAGATAGACAGATAGAGATACTGTAGATAGACAGACAGACAGACAGACAGATAGATAGATAGATAGATATAGATAGAAAGAAAGAAAGGATAGATAGATAGATAGATAGACAGACAGACAGACAGATAGATAGATAGATAGATAGATATAGATAGAAAGAAAGATAGATAGGATAGATAGATAGATAGATGGATGGATAGATAGATAGATAGATAGATAGACAGATCGGTAGGTACTTAGATGAGAGAAGTGAAGAAGAGAGAGAGAGAGAGAGATAGAAAGATAGAAACAATAAATAGATAAATAGATAGACAGGTAGATAGGATAGATAGGATAGATAGGATAGATAGGATAGATAGGAAAGATAGGATAGATAGGATAGATAGGATAAATAGGAAAGATAGGATAGATAGGATAGATAGGAAAGATAGGATAGATAGGATAGATAGGATAGATAGGATAGATAGGATAGATAGGATAGATAGGATAGATAGGATAGATGGATGGATAGATAGATAGATAGAAAGATAGAAAGAAAGAAAGAAAGATAGATAGATAGATAGGTAGGTAGGTAGGTAGGTAGTTAGTCAGAGAAAGAGAGAGAAAGAGAGGAGACCTCAACCACCTTTCGGTCCATCAGCGGTTTCGCTCTGCCATCCGTGATTCACAACAACCAACCTCTCCTATTGGTTTCCTATTTTCGAAACTTCCACCACCGCCTTGTGCGGTACTACTGGTATTGTCCTACAAAGCACTAGTGAATGCAACAACCGCTGCCGTTTCTCCTCTGCAGCAAATCCACAGATGTCGGCGTGTCTATACATGTCTATACTAGCTCAGGTGTTAAAAACACAGCTGCAGCAAACATAGCTGGAGTCTGCCATTCAACAAGTGACTGAACTACTATGAGTTTTTGGGAAGTTTTCAAATGACATTCATGAAGATGAAAATGACTCAACCCAAAATCATGCATCAAACGGACTTTGATTTTTGGGGTACTCTCCTGAAAACCAACGTAATGCAAAAAAAATAAAAATGAAAAATGGGGTTCCATGTATTTACTCCAGTGGAAGTAAACTTGTAGTGAATGCCGCCCAAAGCAAAAGGGGCGGCGGCGGCGGCGGCGGCGCATGAACAGCCGAAGCGTAAGGCAAAGGTCAAAGCGGCAGCAAAGCAGAAGGCGAAGGCAAATGCGAGCGCACTGCTGGCCGGGGCCCCATTCACGCAGGGACTAGCGGTCCATTGCTTTGACCTCTTTCCATCTCCTCCTGTTCCGGTTCTTGTTCGGTTCCTGGCTGCACGCTGTTTGGGGTTGCTGATGTGCCCGGTCCGGCTTAGGCCAGAAGACTCTCGCCGCAAGGCCCCAACAACCCCAACGCGCCCAGGCAGAAACTCGGTTGCAACTGGGGTTTGTGTTATATATATATATATATATGATATTTGTATATACCCCTAAAGTCCAAGAGCTATTTTCAAAATGGCGTTTGTTGTAAAGACCATTTCCCCCACATGTCTATAATGGTCTTTGGCAAAGACCATGTCAGTCCATGTGATTGGTACACCTTCCTTTTTCCTCCGCTCGCTACCGTCTTGAGGTCTTGTTTAACCTCAGCAGGGTTGATCATGCTAAACCATAGGTGATATCATGGTCACAGGTGCACAAACATAATATAACTCAGAATTATTCAGATAAGTAGCTGCGCAACACGGTGCTTCATAGATCGCAACCTGCAATCATTATCATGACCCTTTGACTTTGATGGTAGACATATAGGATGGGGCAATATCCAATAAGTAAACCAATTATTGGCCAGGCAAATTCCTTGCCTCAACTTGGTACATTTGAGAATCCAGCGTTCTCTCCTATTGGGATGAGCTCTTTGAGCAACTCCTTGGTTGTCAACAATCAGCATCGGTGATTGATATGATGATAGTGATAAGGTACAGAATGATTTTTTGAGGCAAGGGGCCTTTCATCCAACGCATACAATCCTCATCTGTAAATGTATGTACCATTCGTGGATTAGTTCCTTAGTATTGAAAAGCTGCACAGCAGATTTAGCATAACCTCTGATAGTAATTTCGATCACTTCACACAAAAGAGCTCTGGATCCAACCAGGGTGCTGAACCTCCGGAGATCATGGCAAATATGAGCCATCAACTTGGAACATGCAGGACAGTGTGTCCAAAACTATCTCATTGACTTGGATTATCACATGGCAGAATAAACCGCTAAGTTGCTAAGACATATCTTTGGGGAAGTTTGGGGGTCTACCACTGTCGATTCACACACTTCAAATGATGTTCAAGGAATCACGACCGTATGCAATCAGGAACGTCCGATAGCGACCAAGGAACCCACTACTCACCTTCTCGGCATATCAGAGACTGGTGAGTTTCGTACGGCATGTGCTAAAGAGTATCCCTCCAGATTGAATCAAAGTTTTGCACTTGCCATCAAGGCCAAGCTGGACACAAGGAGGCTAGGCACAGCAACAGAAACTCCTGTTCCGCTTGTTGAAACCTTTGGCAAATCTCTGGCTGTAAAGTCTGCCAGCACGGAGTGCGGCACCAGAATGCCAGATTACCAGCCGGTAACATAATTCAAGAACATGGCATGACACTGGCACGAGAGTTCAACTCAACGGCCAAAAAGAATGTATATATGTATATGTATATATATACGTATTTATATACATGTATACATGTATATTTGTATATATGTATATATGTATATATGTATATATATGTATATATATGTATATATCTGTATATATGTATATATATATATGTATATATGTATATATGTATATATGTATATGTATATATATATTTATTTATATGTACATATATATATGTATATATATATATATTTATTTATATGTACATATATATATATGTATATATGTATATATGTATATATGTATATATGTATATATGTATATATGTATATGCGTATAAATGTATATATGTATAAATGTATATGTTTATGTATGTATATACGTATATAAGTATGTATGTACAAATGTATATGTTTATGTATGTATGTAATGTTATGTTATGTAATGTAACGTAATGGAATGTAATGGTATGTAATGGTATGTAATGGTATGTAATGGTATGTAAATGTATGTAATGGTATGTAAATGCATGTAAATGCATGTAAATGCATGTAAATGTATGTAAATGTATGTGTATGTATGTAAATGTATGTGTATGTATGTGTATGTATGTGTATGTATGTGTATGTATGTGTATGTATGTGTATGTATGTGTATGTATGTGTATGTATGTGTATGTAAATAATGTATGTATGTAGTGTATGCATGTAATGTATGTATGTAATGTATGTATGTAATGTATGTATGTAATGTATGTAATGTATGTAAGGCATGTAATGTATGTAATGTATGTATGTAATGTATGTAATGTATGTAATGTATGTAATGTTTGTAATGTATGTAATGTATGTAATGTATGTAATGTATGTAATGTATGTAATGTATGTATGTTTATGTATATATATATACACATATATGTATATTACATACCTGTAGATACATATAAACATATGTTTGTGTATATATATATACATATTTGGATGGCGAAACAAAAATGAAGCCCCAGTAGCCTTAGAATAAATTGTCCGAAGATAGATGAGTGGTTCACTACTGTAAAACAACTAAGGTTCTTCATTCTAGATGAGTCGTTAGAATCATTTTCTCTTTCAAATTTAGAATGTTATACCCTCCATTTGATACTTAACTCATATAATTTCATGGTTAAACCACATCAAGAAACACCGCTTACCATTTCTAGGGCGTAAGAGGGAGCGGTTTGGAGGTAGGATTCATATTCCCAGCAAAAAATGGGGCACCAATTGGAGTATCCCATGTAATCCCCCTCTATGATCGTATATCCTCATCATATTCTCATGATTTCTCCACCCCCATATCCATCCCCAAGCCCCCCATCCCTTCAGCCCCTTCCCCTCCCCACTTTTCCCCCTTCCCCATCCCATTCCAGGAGTACATCGCCCGAGACGTCGAGGGCAACGACATCCAGACCCGTTGCTGGGCGGCCATCGACCTGGTGCGCTCCCTGCGACGGCGCCACGACAAGGAGACCTGTGACGCTTGGCGCGATCCCAAGTGAAACATGGACCAAATAAAAAGACACGTAAAAGATCATAAAAATATAAATAAATAAAACATATATACAGTACATCGGGAGAACGTGTTGGTCGCCCCAATGCTTTTGCTTATTAGAATGTGCTCAGTGTGTATACAGTTGAACACGAACGTTATTAGGGGGCTTGTGAAACGTGCACAACTTCTGTGACACGTGCACAACTTCTGAGAAACGTGCACAACTGCTGGGAAACGTGCACAGCACAACATCTCTGATATAAAATACTTGAAAACAGTGGGTGGGGGTAGTGAAGCACGTTATACCCATATACATATATATATAATATATAATTATATATATATACCTACTCGAGGGGCTAGGACTTCTCCGATTGGGTAGGGTGGGGTGGGGTGGGGTGGGGCAACAACGTTCATGTACACTTGCGTACATGTGTGATGCTACGCAGTTGTACGTTCACTGGCACGTAGGCATACATATGATGCTACACATCACGTTAGGCTGAGGATCTAGTACGTCAAGCATGGGGTTGGGGTGGGGTGGATAGGTGAGGCCTCTCGGGAAATATGTATCTATAACACGCCCGTCAGTCAGGTTTTTTCAATCGCACCGTGGGAATGTGAAAAAAAACTTGCAGAGAGAACATGAAAACAAAGAAATGTAAATGGAACACAAAAACAAAAAACCCTGACTATCAAGATGCGGCTTGGTTCACAATGTGAGAAAGTACTGCAAATACCAATACAACATGGCCTCTTTCATTTTGACTGGCATTTCCCAATGATGTTTACCCTTTTCTCGTTTAAACATGAATATGTTAAAGCAAAAATAACGCAACAAACAAGGGACATCAACAATTCTAAAGCTTGCAAACACACAATAAGAACAAAACAAAATTGAGTAGAAAACACAAAAACCGTTGACTATCAAGATGCGGTTCGGTTCACAACGTTAGAAAATATTGCAAATACCAACATATACCAATACAAAACGGCCCTCTCTCATTTTGACTGGCGTTTCCCAATGAGCTTGGCCATTTTTTCACATAAACCAGGGAAATCTATGAACAATTCCAGGATAGAGGCCAATGAAGAGTGCATTTTGTACTTCAACTTAAACGGCCGAAAACAAATCGTCCGTCAAACATGAAGTTGTCAAGACAATACACGATGCTCAAAAATGTGCAAATTACCACAGCGAAAACACTATTTTCAACATTTCCACTCAACCACATACATGATGTATAGGAGAACTTAGCGTCCCTGGCGTAGATATACATATATATCCTATAATCAAATCAAAGTTATATATACGTATATTATGATATATATATATAGTATATATATATAGGCTGTAGATATACACATATCTATAGGTATATAGACACTGTATATACAATATAAATTGTGGGTAAACAAATCGGAAACAGGATATGTGCAATAGGGACAGTTAAAATGGGGACACGAATATGGTAGATATACTGTACCGGGGAAAATAAACGGTGGGTAAATAACATGGGGAACATCCACTGGTGAAAATTGATGAGAAAAAACGGGAAGGAAAGGGAAGAATGAAATCAAGAAACATTCGGGAAAGAAGTGGGAAACTGCAGAAAAGATGGGGAGCATACCACGAAGAAAGATCAGACAGGATTGGAGAAAAACTGAGCATGGAAGAAATCGAAGAAGCGATCGGGAAATAGAGTCAATGGGGAAAATTGCATACATTGGGGACCATTGGGGACCCCTAGGAATTGGTGGTGGCTTATGTCAAGAAGGTCCTACAGAAGGCGCTCTCCTCGGACGCGCAGACGGCGGCCATCTGCAAACATGTGCCTTGCAGTGAATCCTATGGCTTTTTCAATAGGATTTTGCCATGAATTGGGTGATGTTCAAATCATTTTTGGCATTTTCTTGGTTGATATATTATATTGATATCATTGATATACTGATTCTTGCTGGTGATTGTCACAAATTCTTGGTGAATGATATGTGACAATGATCTTATGATCTTCAGGCAATCGCCCATTTCGATCAGATCCCCGAGGCTTGTATCCACCTGGTGATCAGCATGGCAGGCTCTACGGCTGGGCAACGCATCACCAGCCCAGGCGACCCGATTTTAAGCGACCGGCGATGCAACGGAAAGCCATATGGTTTCGGTTTCAGATCAAAGTATCCGACCCGGTGAAAACATCCACGTTGGAGATCCTCATATTATTCTTTTGTGGATCCCCAACTCATACAAAGTATTGAATTGATACCAAACTGTTGGCATTTCAAAGTAGAATGAAACTGAAGGGGGCAAAGTAAAATTTCAAAAGCACCACTTTCGGAGTTGATGTTCATAGCTGGGTATACTGTTGACGACAGAACAGTTAGCATCCACTGGGTGATGCCACCCTCCAGCACCTCTGGTGCCCTGTAAACTTGCACAGATTGGAGCGCCGGACAATTGATATACGTTTGCTCCAGATTGAGAGCCTAAAGTAGTTGGCTGTTCTGCCCAAGAAGCCATTAAAAAAAACAACTTTTTGATGGTTTCAGTCACAGTGTTTTTTTGGGGTGTTTCTTTCAAGTGCCACTTCCAGATCGGATTTCTTGCTCGAAAGCAAGGGGTCTTACCCATGTATTTTTTGGGTAGTAGAAAGGGTTCTCTACAAAACTCAATGGATAATCATCACTGTATTTTGGCAAATCACATTTTTTTTTGTGTGTTGTTACATCAAAAGAACATAGACAAACATTTTGTGTTTCCTATTCATTTAGATTTGGACGGTGAATTTGTACAGGAAGTCAATCCGTCGATCATCGCTGAACACGATTCGCTTTGAATCCCACTTTATTTATCTTTATTTGCTGGATAAACATCCCAATGTTTGGTTGATATAATATATGCATGTGTTTGCCCAAAAAAGGTGCATCCTGCATCCTCTTCCCCTCGCCAATTTATATACTCTCATTTCATCTTGTTTCCTCGGAAAGAAAAATCTGAGGGTCACCGGCATCCCAATCCACTACAGTATTTGTTTGTTGGATAATCCCTCATCCACTTGAAGGATCCACGATTCTAGTGGGTTTTCCCACAAAAAAAACTAGGTGAACTAAGCCCAGTTACGAAGCAGTTACGATCCCTGTGGTGATCCTCCAAGTTTTTGAGCCGTCATGATTATTTCACCAGTAAAATCCCATGAAATCCAAAAAAGAACCCTCATTAAATCCCATGAAATCCTATTAAATCCCATTAAACCTCATTTAGCCCACCATTCTTCCAGGATAAAGTCTCCATTGGTTTCCTCAAATGCGCCAACGTCGCAGGAGGCTTGGCCACGGAGTTCTTCAAGGAGCAGTTGGGTCCTGAACTCCTGGCTGTGCAGGAACCTCCACGAGGTCAGGGCTTGATGGATGGTTTACCCTCTGGTAAACTAACATAAAAACTATGGAAAACCACCACTTTTTATGGGTAAATCTGGTAACTAAGAATTCATGGGCAATTATTGTTTATGGGAAATCATGAGAACATCATCTATACAAAGAACATATAATGGTTCACATAGTGGGAAAATTATCCAATAAATGAAAATTAAATGGGACAATCATCTATATTATGATAAATCGCATGGGGATGACAAGTAGAATACAACAATGTAATAATTTGGGGGGAACATCACCTAGATCCCATGGTAAACCTCATCATTTTTGCAAAAAAAACTCTGGAATTTTGGGGATATACAAACATCTCCTTTTTTAAGCTTCCCCAGTGTGATTTCCGAGGGAGATTTGTGTCTTTTACCCTTTTACCTCCTTGTTTTCGCTAACGCCGCCGATAAAGACGCGAGCTTTTAACACTTTTCTGTCTTCTTGGGGATGGGGAAGGGTGGGGTGGGGTGGGATGTTATATATTTATATATACATATGTGCACACACGCACTTGACACTACGCCGCAAGATCTTCTCTGGCACTTGCACACAAACTTCATGCTACGCTCTCTGAGATCATCTCTGGCACTTGCACACGCACTTGACGCTACGTTAGAACATGGGCTGGGGTGGCTGGGGCGGGATGTTAGCGTTCATGTACAGTATATGTGCACACGTTCTTGACGCTCTTAACTTGACGCTTCTACTAGCTACCATGTTGACTTTTCATTGTGCCTTAAGTTCTCAAAGAGGCCCGAAATTCCTGAGCCAAATAGCCCCCGCGTCTTTACGGGCGCTACCTTGTTTTTTTGTAGGAAAATCAACAATTTTTGAGTGAACCTTCCTTCGATTTGTTGAGCATAAGATACAGTATCCCCTACTCCCCCTAAATTTTCAGATGGACCCCCCAAAAATAGCCAAATCATGCCAAATCATGGAAATCGTCTACCCAATCCCATTTTTAATGTTTAATTTCCATTGAAATTCAATAGCCGATCCTCATTGAAATTCGGGGGGTCCCTTTCGACAACGAGGCACCTCGGTGGAGGCTGTGCTCTTTAAGGCGGCCTGTTTGAAGTTCATCACGGTGCTGCGCAACATCCTCCCTGTACCTCGGCGATGATGAAATGGGTTTAAGCAAAGGAGAAATGGGAGATCAAAATCATTTTCTTTTCAGTCTGGAAGTGTAGTGATGCTGATGATCATTTGAGAGTTTATAGATGTTTATAGATGTTTATCGATGTTTATAGATGTTTTTATAGATGTTTTTATAGATGTTTATAGATGTTTATCGATGTTTATCGATGTATATAGATGTATATAGATGTTTATAGATGTTTATAGATGTTTATAGATGTTTTTATAGATGTTTTTATAGATGTTTTTATAGATGTTTTTATAGATGTTTATAGGTGTCTATAGATGTTTATAGATGTTTATAGATGTTTATAGATGTTTTAGATAGATGTTTATAGATGTTTGTAGATGTTTTTTTTTTTTTTTTTAATAGATGTTTGTAGATGTTTCTATAGATGTTTTATTAGATGTTTTTATAGATGTTTTATAGAGTTTTAATGTTTTTTTCAGATGTTGATAGACTGGTTATAGATGTTTGTAGGATGTTTTTTATAGAGTTTGGAGCTGTATTGTATAGATGTTTGATACGGATGTTTTTATAGATGTTTATAGATGTTTTTAGATGTTTTCTATAGATGTTTTTATAGATGTCTTTTTTAGATTGTTTGTAGATGTATATAATGTTTATAGTGTTTTTATAGATAGATGTTTTTATAGATGTTTATAGATGTTTACTAGATGTTTTTATCGAGGTCTTTGTTACATGTGTTTTAGATGTTCTTTTTTTTTTTACAGATGTTTATAGATGTTTTAGATGCTTTTTATAGATGTTTTTATAGATGTTCTATAGAGGTATATAACATGTTTATAGAGGTTTTTCTATGATGTTTGTATAGATGTTTATAGATGTTTTTTTTTTTTAAGCTGTTTTTATAGATGTTTATAGATGTGTTTTTTTTTTTTTAATAGATGTTTTTATAGATGTTTTTAATATATAGATGTTTTTTTTTTAGATGTTTTTTATTATTTTTTTTTTTATTTTAGATGTTTATAGATGTTGTTTTAGATGCTTTTTTAGATGTTTTTTTTTTTAAAAGATGTTTTTTTTTTATAGATGTTTATAGATGTTTATAGATGTTTTTATAGATGTTTTTATAGATGTTTTTATAGATGTTTTTATAGATGTTTTTATAGATGTTTATAGATGTTTATAGATGTTTATAGGTGTCTATAGATGTTTATAGATGTTTTTTTAGATGTTTATAGATGTTTATAGATGTTTATAGATGTTTATATATAGATGTTTATAATATTTATATGTGAACCTATCTCCCATTTCAAAAACAAACGCTGGTCGTTCAGTGATCCCATGCCAGGCCGAGTTAGTGCTGGGCATCGTGCCGAGGCTTCCCTTACTGCTGCAGGTGGGAGCAGCCTGTCACGTGACATTTCCAGATTTCTTGGTTTCGCTGATCTTTAAATGTGTCACTAATGTGTCACTATCCATCTCTCTTGTTCCAAACTTATTTTGAATAACTATATCATCCTTGGTTGTCCTAATGCTTTCTGGTACTTTGACATGGTAATGTTATTTGTAGGCATGTACTACGCAGTTGAAAATGATTTGTTTAGTAAGCACACCATGCTTCACAAAAATATATATATAGATCAATGATGTTTTGTAAAGCAAGCACAACCCTCCACCCCTAAAGAACAGCACGCAACCTTGTCTATTTCCCCTTTGCTAATTCAACTGTTTGCTATGGAACCTCGCCACTTCTAGATATTTCCAATAGCTAAATCCAAGGTCCATGGGTTTTCCCTAAAAAATCCCAGGCAGAGCACCCGTTGCTCCACAGCTATGCTGCCATCTGCGGCAACGTCCTGACGACCGTCCAAGACAGGGTGGGGGATCAAGGCGCGGCGTGAAGTTCACAGGAGGCCAAAACGGTTCATATCCATAGAGATATACTTGTCATATATCACATACTTGTATCACATATCATATATCATATATCATATATAATCATATATAATCATCTATAATCATCTATAATCATATATATATAATCATTCATATATAATCATATATATATATATAACCATTCTTATATATAATCATATATATATATAATCATATATATATATATATATGTATAGAATCATATATATATAATCATGTATATACATACACATATGTATTATGTGAGATATACAGTTACATACATGTCCCAACATATGTTCTATATCTATGTCGTATATCTCACGCAGGTCGTCCCGCCTGGCGACCGCGCTACAGCCGCGAGCAGCTGGGCCCGGTCTTCATGGAGATGATTCCCATGGTGTTGCAGCTGCTGGAGGCAGATCTGGAAATCTTGGGTTATATGATGTATCATCAGATATACTATATATATATTATACTATATATGTACTATATATGTACTCTATATGTACTATAAGAATGTACTATATATGTAAAATAGACTTGGGGTGCAACTGTGATCCTTTTTTTTTGATTGCGGGTTAAATTCCATCATATTTGGCTAAACAACAGTGGGATTTCTTTTGGCATTTTCTGGATTTAACTTGATTGAAGCGAGTTAAAAGAGGGATTTAACCAACTAAGATGATCCAACAAATATGGCGATGGTATAGCAGACGGCTGGTTTAACTGGTTTAACCAACAGCTACTGGGGATATCTCATTGGATATGACATAGCTCAAGTAATCCTAAATGGATAGCTTAACAGACTCTTTAGTCTTCACTTAAAATTGGTGGCTTGGGATTATGTGGAACTGTAGTGGCTTGGGATCAATGTGGATTATCCATCATCAACTTTACGTGGTCTACCAAAATAGACCATTAACTAGATGGAACATCAACATTCTGTGGCTTGGGCCCCCAACGTTGATGACCAAGCCTTAACTCGCGACAGGGCCGAAGCCTCCCGCAGAACTGCCATTTGCTCCGAGCGCTATCGGCTTGGTTGGCCTTCCTGGGTCGGGGGCACGGACGGCAGATGGGGCATGGGGTTGGATTCCGTTGGATGGTGCACAGCATGGCACAGCAGATTCACCAACAAATCTGGAAGGTTTGCAAACGTACCTTTGGAGCAAACTGCTGTGGAAGAGCTTCCAAAAGTGACGGCTACGATGTATCCAGATCGATGGCATCACGTCTTACATCAATCAGATCTCTATTTTTCTAGCCATGAAAAATCGTCTCCGCTGAAGTTGATCCATCACCAGGTCAGAGCTTGCCAAATGAGTTGGCCACCAAGACCCTGCGGTCCTTGGCACAGGTGGCATGTTGCCTGTCCCCCATGCACCTCGGCAGATATGATCAGCAGTGGAATGGGATAGTTGCAGCACTCAACACAACGATGCAAAAAAGGCTAGCATGATACTTGGCTAATCTTGGCACAACAAGTCCTGGAACACTAAAAAGGAGCAACTTCTGACGTGCCACGGCCCTGACATTTCGACACCTATTGATGGTCAGACTGCTGGAGTCCCAGTTGCTCGCTGAATCACCAGCGACTCTTAACCTTGGAACATCTCTGGAACCCCTCTTTGCGCGCCAGAAATGTAGCATGGATAGTTTGGGAATGTTTGGGATGGGAAGTTTGTGTTCCATTCATATGTTTTCCTAGAGGCCAGTGATAGATCTCAGGCCAAAGTTTCAAAAAAAATCACCCACCAACAACCCAATTGACTAACCAACTAGGATTTGGAATTTGTTTTGCCTTGCATGTCGTTTATACTCGACGACAACTTCCAAATCTGTATTTTTCCATATTTTTCCAACTAGTTTTGCATGAGAACGTTTTTGGAGATGTTTGTGAAGAAGAACTTTGTTTTTACTGGACAGCTGGCATTTGTGTGGATGACTGGAATTCCTACTTGCAGGGTTTGTCGCACAATGAGTGATATAGAGAACCACCCAAAAAACGACACTCTTAATGCCAAACAGAACATGAGATTTACCATGGGATTTTGAAAAACATGTGGGGTGCCCAATTTTGAGACATACCAAACCAACCAATGAACTACCCCTTCCAGGGGCAATCCGGACTACGCCCATCTGCTGTTCGGCTGCATCGCCCTGAGCTTGAAGGCCGGTGGACGAAGCCCCGGTACTGAAACCGCGCCTTGGCTTCCTACCGTTGCTGACGTCGCGTCATAAAAGCCACTGGCTTTATGAACCTGTATACGTAGCGGCTATAGCAAGCATCTGTATGTATATGTATATATGTATGCCATGTATGCAATTGTAACATATACACACTATGTCATGTATATGGATGGACTCCATCCACACCTTCCAATCTGACATCGTCGCAGACGACTGAGGCAGTGCTGGCCATGGTTGAAAAATTGTGGGTCTCTCAGGCGCTTTCATGCTGCGAATCCAGCTGTTCTGTTGCTGGTTTTTGGATACCTGTACCATCCTTTACCAGGAATGATCTTCCCAGTTTTGGTGGATCTTCTTAGTCGAGTCCATTGTCTTTGCAGTAAACCTAGCACCAAATGGGGATGGGTCAAAACCCTGGCACCTAGTGAACATCAAAATAGCTGGTAAATGGATGTTCATCCCCCTAAAAATGTATTAATAGGTATTGATCCATACCCAAATCAGAAGATTCCTCGTTTGTTTGGTTTTGCCATGTTTTGCCTGGAAGGCTGAAGATCTGCTGCCCTACTGCTACCAGATCTTGGGCCTCATGCTGGAGTTCCTTGGTGAAACGCTGCCCTTCAGTGGACCCTTCAGGTAGAGTTTCGGACAAGGATCCATGGTGCAGTCGCGATTCAACTTGAAGATGCTCCGCATCTTCAAGTTGCTGAAACATCTTTTTAAGTTTTGTTGATATTTTTCAATTCTACATATATTATACTGTATATATAATATAATATAATATAATATAATATAATATAATATATAATATATAATATAATATAATATAATATATATAATATAATATAATATAATATAATATATAATATAATATATAATATAATATAATATAATATACTATAATATAATATAATATAATATAATATATAATATGTAATATATATATACAGAATATATAATAATATATAATAGTGGAATATAGGGTATCTTTAGAGAATCTTCCCACTCGTCTTGCTGATCCGGTGCCGAGTTTGGGGGCCACGGAGTCGATTCCGCTCTATGCGGAGCTTCTTCAGCAGGTGCTGGCACCACAGCTGTGGCAGGTGCGCCGGGAAAGGACGGATCAATGGGGGTTGGTTGATGATGAACTAGGTATTTAAATGTATTTATAGGTATTTTAAGGTATTTAAAGGTATTTATAGGTATTCATAGGCATTTATAGGTATTGAAGGGTATGTATATGTTTTTGGGAAGTAGTTATAGGTATTTAAAGGTATTTATAGGTATCTATAGGTATTTTAAGGTATTTAAAGGTATTTATAGGTATTCATAGGCATTTATAGGTATTGAAGGGTATGTATATGTTTTTGGGAAGTAGTTATAGGTATTTCAAGGTATTTATAGGTATTTTAAGGTATTTAAAGGTATTTATAGGTATTCATAGGCATTTATAGGTATTGAAGGGTATGTATATGTTTTTGGGAAGTAGTTATAGGTATTTAAAGGTATTTATAGGTATCTATAGGTATTTTAAGGTATTTAAAGGTATTTATAGGTATTTAAAGGTATTTATAGGTATTTAAAGGTATTTGTAGGTATTTATAGGTATTTCAAGGTATTTACAGGTATTTAAAGGTATTTATAGGTATTCATAGGCATTTATAGGTATTGAAGGGTATGTATATGTTTTGGGAAGTAGTATAGGTATTCAATTTATTTATAGGCAGGTATTTATAGGTATTCAGGCATTTATAGGTTTTGAAAGGTATTATATGTTTTTAGTAGTATAGGTATTTAAAGGTATTTATATGTATCTATAAGGTATTTAAAGGTTTTATAGGTATTTCATAGGCATTTATCGGTATTGAAGGTATTTATGTTTTTTGGGAAGTATTTGTAGGTATTTATAAGTATTTCAAGGTATTTACAGGTATTTAAAGGTATTTATAGGCATTCATAGGCATTTATAGGTATTGAAGGGTATGTATATGTTTTTGGGAAGTAGTTATAGGTATTTAAAGGTATTTATAGGTATCTATAGGTATTTAAAGGTATTGTATTTATAGGTATTGAAGGGTATGTATATGTTTTTGGGAAGTAGTTATAGGTATTTAAAGGTATTTATAGGTATCTATAGATATTTTAAGGTAATTAAAGGTATTTATAGGTATTTAAAGGTATTTATATGTATTTAAAGGTATTTATAGGTATTTAAAGGTATTTGTAGGTATTTATAGGTATTTCAAGGTATTTACAGGTATTTAAAGGTATTTATAGGTATTCATAGGCATTTATAGGTATTGAAGGGTATGTATATGTTTATGGTATGGGCACCTCTAAGAGGCCGTGCGTTTTTGAGTTTTTTGGGGTGGGGTGGGGGGGGGTGTGATAACGTTCATGTCTCTTGCGTGCAAGGTGATGCGACGTGGATGTCACCACATGAAGCACATCGCAGCTTTTGGCTAATTCGTTTGTTTTCGCCCTCGCGCCATTTTTTCTCTTCGCGTTCAGCATGAACACCTTCGCTCTTATCGTGTCGAGCAGCATCTCATTGCTGCAGATGCTTGAGCCCAGGGCCCTCTGGATGCTGCAGGCCAGGGTGAACTTTAAAGGGGTCGAGAAGTCTTTTTTTAAGTTGTTGTTTACAGGACATAGCTTTAAAGTTAGTTTCAGAAATGTTTTTCTTCTGGTTGTGACGTCAACCCTGTTTGAGGTTGCCCTCGGGCATCGTAGACTCCAGGGGCCCTTTTTTTTCCTAGCCAGGCTAGGTTTTTTTGACCTGCCGCACGATGCAGTGCCTTGGCGTTTTTGATGATGCTTTTTTGTATGGTTTTGTTTGGTTGGGTCTTTTCTTTTTGTTACAAGGGGATATGTATGGATCATCGCTGCATCCAGTTGTAAGATTTTTTTTATTCCAAGAAGTTACTATACATAATGGTTGGTGCTGATAATGTTTCCATAAGATTGGCACTTTTTTTTTTGGGGGGGGTTCTTTTGGATTACGGGTTTTTGAAAGTATAGCTATTCTGAGGTCAGAGTTTGCACGCTGTATGGCTCAACCTGGCTGCACGAGCGAGCCTCTTGGGTCAGTTTTCGCGCTGAGACGCGGCTTGGAGCATGGGCTGCCGCGGAGGCTTTTTTTCGCCTCCACCTGCGCGACGGGCGCAGGTGGCAGGTCCAGCTCCCATTTCATGGCGCCGAGTTCCGGCAGTTGGAGCTGCTGGTGGTCTGATGCTTGTTTTCTGTTTGGGGTGGTCGATGGATAACCACGATTAACATTGGGGCTTTCGGGGCTTTGCGTGCTTATGCTTGCTTTCTGTTTGGGGTGGTCGATGGATAACCACGATAAACACCATCGGTGCCAATGGCTTTGGCGCTCAGCTTGTCTGGGGCCCCGCAGGGGCTGAGACCGCAAGAGGCTCCTTGCGGGGCCTCGAGGAAGATTCTGACAAAGACGCTTTGCCTTCAAGTTTCCTTAGGGGCCTGGCCTCGCGGCGGGCCGCTTGCATTTGGCTTAGTGGGCCAGGGTGATAGATGGGCAACCACGGTAAACACCATCGTTCCAAATGATAGAGTTTAGCCTAATCTGTGTTTGTGGCTGTGGTTGTACATGTATAACCACTGTAAACACCATGAGGGCTTTGGGTGCTGCTAAGTCATTCGTGCTTGCAGTCGAGACGGTACGTGGTTACACGACGCTAAAGAGCATGAGGGTTTCGATCTCTGTAGGATGATGCTGATGGTCTGATTTTGTTTTTTGTTTGGGGTGGTCGATGGATAACCACGATAAACACCTGTGGGGCTTTCGGGGCTTTGCGTGCTTATGCTTGCTTTCTGTTTGGGGTGGTCGATGGATTACCGCGATAAACACCATCGGTGCGAATGGCGTTGGCGCTTAGCTTGTCCGGGGCCCCGCAGGGGCTGAGACTGCAAGAGGCTCCTTGCGGGCCCTCGAGGAAAATTCTGACAAAGACGCTTTGCCTTCAAGTTTCCTTAGGGGGCGGGCCTCGGGGCGGGCCCTTCGGGGCCCGCCCCGGGGCCCGTCCCCGCCCCTTCGTAGGCGAGAAGGCGGGCCTTCGGGGCACGCCCTCTGCGGCCGAATTTAAGAGCCCTAAACCCCTGGGCGAACTCGGACTTGAGGTTTAGGGTAGGATAGGGGCCGGGGGGGCCTAAAGGGGCATACGCCCCAGGGTTACAGTTTGTTGCTAACGTAGAATGGTTTGGATCTGGTTACTGTATGGGGTCACCAACAACAAAAGGAAATGATTGATTATGAAGTAAGAATTCTCTGAAAAGGGTAAAGGAGTTGAGTGCCTTCGGGTCTTTTGTGTTTCAATGAGTTGACGTTTGGATTCTTTTTTGAATTCGTTGGCTTTACAGCTGTTCTGGTATCCTCCGAAGATAATGGATTCAAAGGGCTTTGTAATGTTACCCTTTGTGTTTCTTCCAGCTTCCGGGGTTTGGTCCAATCCAGCGGGTTCACGGCATGACACCACATGAAGCACATTGCAGCTTTTGGCTAATTAGTTTGTTTCGTCCCGCCCTCGTCCTTTTTTTTTGGCAGCTATGATGCGCAATTTTGTCGTGAATGCCGCTCTTGCCCTGATCGCTCACACTCCGGCCATATTGCAGCTTCTCACACCTTGGGACCTACATCGGCTGCAGGCTAGATTCTAGATAGGACGGAGCATTTTTGAAGTTGTTGTTTACAAAGGTGGTTCTTTTGACTAAAGCTTTAAAGTGAGTTCAAGAAACGTTTCGGTGTTTTTGTTGTAGCGCCAACCCTGCTTTAGGTTGCGCTTGGCAGTCGCTTCCGTCTGCCGCAACCTTTTCGCTTCATAGCCGAACTTGGTTTTCTCCAAGTTCCGGCTGCAGCCGTGCCTTGGCATTTTTGGTCAAGCTTTCTCCTTTTGGCTTTTTGGCTTTTCGGTAGTTTTTGTTTTTTCGGGAGGGTTTTGATATTTTATCCCTATGGAAAGATCGTGACAATAAGACATAGTTTTTCGTATTTGTTGATGACGATCATGTTTCTATGCGCGGGAGATGGTTGCACTTCTTGTTGTATGTACAAATATATAGCTTTTTTTTTTTTTATTTGCTTGCTGCTTCCAAGGTAAGGGTGAGAGGCTATTATGGTGTCTGGGATGAGCTTTTTTTGAATATGGCCCGGTTGCACCCGGCCTCCGTGCTCGGCGGCGGTGGTGAAGCCATAGCACGGGCCACTTTACGTAGCTTAGAGCGGCGGCAGCTGCAATTGCCCCCACATAGGGCTGGCTTCGCGCTTCAGCGCCAAGTCCTACGTAAGTATTTTGTTTAACATCATGTCAGATATTGATGATGGACTTCAAGTTATATATATGCTACGCTGCAGATGGTTATAATATAGAGTATTTTGTTCAACATCATGTCAGATATTGATGATGGACTTCAAGTTATATATATATATATATGCTACGCTGCAGATGGTTATAATATAGAGTATTTTGTTCAACATCATGTCAGATATTGATGATGGACTTCAAGTTATATATATGCTACGCTGCAGATGGTTATAATATAGAGTATTTTGTTCAACATCATGTCAGATATTGATGATGGACTTCAAGTTATATATATGCTACGCTGCAGATGGTTATAATATAGAGTATTTTGTTCAACATCATGTCATAGAGTATTTTTTTCAACATCATGTCAGATATTGATGATGGACTTCAAGTTATATATATGTACGAAGAAATTGCCACGACGACATGTACAAATGTCTAGGAGACCTTTGCCGCAAAAGCGGCTGAAACAAAGAGAAGAAAAAGCGTACAGCTGCCTTTTCCAACATGATGGCTTTCGTCCCACAAAAACCAGTGAAATCACACCGAGACTGTAATTTTTCCATACCCTTCCATGACTTTTGACACACCCACAATATATAAATATCTCTGAAAAACCGCTCTCGTTGCGGCGAAACCTTGGAACATCATTGAAGAGAAATATATCCATGTGCAAAAACGCACGGCCTCTTAGAGGCGCCCACACCATGTTTTTGGGAAGTAGTTATAGGTATTTAAAGGTATTTATAGGTATCTATAGGTATTTAAAGGTATTTACAGGTATTTAAAGGTATTTATAGGTATTGAAGGGTATGTATATGTTTTTGGGAAGTAGTTATAGGTATTTAAAGGTATTTATAGGTATCTATAGGTATTTTAAGGTAATTAAAGGTATTTATAGGTATTTAAAGGTATTTATATGTATTTAAAGGTATTTATAGGTATTCATAGGCATTTATAGGTATTGAAGGGTATGTATATGTTTTTGGGAAGTAGTTATAGGTATTTAAAGGTATTTATAGGTATCTATAGGTATTTAAAGGTATTTACAGGTATTTAAAGGTATTTATAGGTATTGAAGGGTATGTATATGTTTTTGGGAAGTAGTTATAGGTATTTAAAGGTATTTATAGGTATCTATAGGTATTTTAAGGTATTTAAAGGTATTTCTATGTATTTAAACGTATTTATATGTATTTAAAGGTATTTATAGGTATTTAAAGGTATTTGTAGGTATTTATAAGTATTTCAAGGTATTTACAGGTATTTAAAGGTATTTATAGGCATTCATAGGCATTTATAGGTATTGAAGGGTATGTATATGTTTTTGGGAAGTAGTTATAGGTATTTAAAGGTATTTATAGGTATCTATAGGTATTTAAAGGTATTGTATTTATAGGTATTGAAGGGTATGTATATGTTTTTGGGAAGTAGTTATAGGTATTTAAAGGTATTTATAGGTATCTATAGATATTTTAAGGTAATTAAAGGTATTTATAGGTATTTAAAGGTATTTATATGTATTTAAAGGTATTTATAGGTATTTAAAGGTATTTGTAGGTATTTATAGGTATTTCAAGGTATTTACAGGTATTTAAAGGTATCTATAGGTATTCATAGGCATTTATAGGTATTGAAGGGTATGTATATGTTTTTGGGAAGTAGTTATAGGTATTTAGAGGTATTTATAGGTATCTATAGGTATTTTAAGGGATTTACATGTATTTAAGGGTATTTATAGGTATTGAAGGGTATGTAATATATGTTTTGGGAAGTAGTTATAGGTATTTAAAGGTATTTATAGGTATCTATAGGTTTTTAAAGGGATTTACATGTATTTACAGGTATTTATAGGTATTCAAAGGTATTTATAGGTATTTAAAGGTATTTATAGGTATCTCAATGTATTTTTCGGTATTTGATGGTATTTAATTGTATTTTTAGGTACTTAAAGGTATTTATTGGTATTTTTTTGTTATTCTTAGGTATTTATAGGTATTCTTAGGTATTTATAGGTATCTATAGGTATTCTTAGGTATTTATAGGTATTTTAAGGCATTTAAAGGTATTCTTAGGTATTTATAGGTATTTGAAGGTATTCTTAGGTATTTATAGGTATTTGTAGATATTTAAAGGCATTTATCGGTATTTATAGGTATTTGTAGATATTTAAAGGCATTTATAGGTATTTATAGGTATTTAACGGTATTTATAGGTATTTATAGGTATTCTTAAGTATTTATAGGTATCTATAGGTATTTAAAGGTATTTATAGGTATTTTAAGGTATTTAAAGGTATTTATAGGTATCTATAGGTATTTAAAGGTATTTATATGTATTTCAAGGTATTTACAGGTATTTAAAGGTATTTATAAGTATCTAAAGGTATTTTAAGGTATTTATAGGTATTTTAAGGTATTTAAAGGTATTTATAGGTATCTATAGGTATTTAAAGGTATTTATAGGTATCTATAGGTATTCATAGGCATATAGGTATTTATAGTTATTTAAAGGTATTTATAGGTATATATTTATAGGTATTGAAAGGTATTAATAGGTATTCATAGGCATTTATAGGTATTTATAGATATTTAAAGGTATTTATAGGTATTTATAGGCATTTAAAGGTATTTATAGGTATTTATAGGTATTCTTAGGTATTTATAGGTATCTATAGGTATTTAAAGGTATTTATCGGTATTTTAAGGTATTTTAAGGTATTTAAAGGTATTCGTAGGTATTTATAGGTATTTAAAGGTATTCTTAGGTATTTATAGGTATCTATAGGTATTTAAAGGTATTTATCGGTATTTTAAGGTATTTTACGGTATTTAAAGGTATTCGTAGGTATTTATAGGTATTTAAAGGTATTCTTAGGTGTTTATAGGTATTTTAAGGTATTTGAAGGTATTTATAGGTATTTTAAGGTATTTAAAGGTATTTATGGGTATCTATAGGTATTCATAGGCATCCATAGGTATTTATAGATATTTAAAGGTATTTATAGGTATATATTTATAGGTATTTCAAGGTATTTATAGGTATTCTTAGGTATTTATAGGTATCTACAGGTATTCTTAGGTATTTATAGGTATTTTAAGGCATTTAAAGGTATTCTTAGGTATTTATAGGTATTTGAAGGTATTCTTAGGTATTTATAGGTATTTAAAGGTATTAATAGGTATTCATAGGCATTTATAGGTATTTGTAGATATTTAAAGGCATTTATAGGTATTTATAGGTATTTAACGGTATTTATAGGTATTTATAGGTATTCTTAGGTATTTATAGGTATTTATAGTTATTTAAAGGTATTTATAGGTATTTTAAGGTATTTAAAGGTATTTATAGGTATCTATAGGTATTTAAAGGTATTTATATGTATTTTAAGGTATTTAAAGGTATTTATAGGTATCTATAGGTATTTAAAAGGTATTTAAAGGTATTCTTAGGTATTCTTAGGTATTTATAGGTATTTGAAGGTATTCTTAGGTATTTATAAGTATTTAAAGGTATTTATAGGTATTCATAGGCATTTATAGGTATTTATAGATATTTAAAGGTATAGGTATTTAAAGGTATTTATAGGTATTTATAGGTATTCTTAGGTATTTATAGGTATCTATAAGTATTTAAAGGTATTTATAGGTATTTTAAGGTATTTAAAGGTATTTATAGGTATCTATAAGTATTTAAAGGTATTTATATGTATTTTAAGGTATTTAAAGGTATTTATAGGTACCTATAGGTATTTAAAGGTATTTATAGGTATTTTAAGGTACCTAAAGGTATTCTTAGGTATTTATAGGTATTTAAAGGTATTCTTAGGTGTTTATAGGCATTTAAAGGTATTTAAAGGTATTTATAGGTATTTACAAGTATTTATAGGTATTTAAAGGTATTTAAGGGTATTTACAGGTATTTAAAGGTATTTATAGGTATTCATAGGCATTTATAGGTATTTACAGCTATTTAAAGGTATTTAAAGGTATTTATAGGTATTTAAAGGTATTTAAAGGTATTTACATGTAATTGAATGTATTTCTATGTATTTAATTGGATTTAATGGTATTTTTTAACAATTTTACAGGTATTGATAGGTATTTAAATGTATTTATAGGTATTTATAGGTATTTAAAGGTATTTACATGTATTTAAGGGTGTTTACAGGTATTTAAAGGTATTTATAGGTATTCATAGGCATTTATAGGTATTTATAGGTATTTAAAGGTATTTATATGTTTTTTGTAAGTAGTTATGGCTATTTAAAGGTATTTATAGGTATCTATAGGTATTTAAAGGTATTTACAGGTATTTACAGGTATTTATAGGTATTCATAGGCATTTATAGGTATTTAAAGGTATTTATAGGTATTTATAGGTATTTAAAGGTATTTACAGGTATTTAAGAGTATTTATAGGTATTTATGGGTACTTAGCCATCATCAATATGATTATTCATAGGTATCTATAGGTATTTAACCATGAATATGAGATTTAATTGCTTGAATGGGTTAACTGGGCTAACTAACATGAAAACCATCGTTCATAGGGGTTTTAACCATCAGATATTTAACCATCATGAAATGGATTAGACTATCACTCATAGGCGGCTTGGACCATGATTTTTGATGGAATATATATATATATATAGTTGGGACAAAGCTGAGAAATTATGGTTATTACCTATAAATACCTATATCGGTGGATGAGCTTCTTTCTGATCGGTGGATCTGGGATGTACATTTTCTGGCGTTTTTCATATTCCAATATATATATATACACCCTCTGGTTATTTAACATAGCCATGGAAGCCATGATCCATAGAAATAGATGGTTTACCGAACTTCAAAATGGGTGGATCTTTCCATGGCAAACTGTGAACGTCATAACCAGAGGGTAATACCGTCTATGTTTCTGGAGCTCAGACTATAGCTTTCACAAACAGACCATGTGATAATATATCATATCCCAAATTATTATAATATCCCAACAGATATATTAT
Source organism: Cladocopium goreaui (assembly GCA_947184155.2). Lineage (NCBI taxonomy): Eukaryota > Dinophyceae > Suessiales > Symbiodiniaceae > Cladocopium > Cladocopium goreaui. The sequence goes on along the minus strand of CAMXCT020001159.1, from coordinate 99,410 downwards.
ATCATAATATATCCCATTGATATAATATATGTATCATATATATATATATATATATCATATATCATATATATATATCATATATATATATCATATATATATATATCATATATATATATCATATATATATATATCATATATATATATAATATCCCAAATTGCTCCAATTGACGATTTTCAAGCAAGATTTTGCCGGTGAAATCCACCGGGCTGGCTCCGCCGGCCGAAACGCAGGCGCCCGGCAAAGTGCCGGGTCTGGTTCGCTTGCTCCGTGCTTTTTTTGCCAAGGCGCTGCAGAAGAATTGGTTTTGTCATCTGAAAACTTTTGGCTTTGGCAATTCATATGGGTATGTCTGAAAATGGGGTATACCCCCAATTATAGCCATTTAGTAGGGATAATGATCATTAACCATTGGGTGTAGGGGTACCACTATTTTCAGACACACCCATATCTTTTTAGTAAACCTTTGGGTTTGATATATATATTTTTTTAAAACTTCTTTTGCTTCAAACAGCTTGACCAAAGCAGCTTTCAATGGCCGTTTTTTTTTTCAACTGGGTGCACGAGGTGGGTGTCTTCCGATCGCTGCTGCAGCAAGTGATGCCCAATCTCTTTGAGCGTTTTCAACAGGCAATGGTTTTGGGAGTCCTTATTAATGCGTATAGGGATCCAATGGGATCCAGTATGATCCAATAGTGTCATATCATGATATCCATTAGAAGGCATAGGGATTGATATAGCCATCTGTTAATAGGGAGTTCATTATGGTTAGGACATCAATCTCTAACAGATTAATGACTCATCCACGGATGACAGCCGAGTCATCTGAGTCCCAGCATCATGAACCATGAGGATCTCACATCATGATTGCAGTGACCATAGTGGCCAGTGCCAATACCATCAATACCCGTGTTCAGACAGACCCATATGGATATCCCAGATTCAAACCAGATATCCCCGGGGTCATGGCAGGCCTTGGCCAACAAACAATCTGCCAGTGCAGCTATTGGGCTGCTCTGTGCAGCCTTTCGTTTTTTGCCCTTTGAGCTCTACTGCAATCATTTCCAGGTGCGGCTGGATGCTGGCTGTAGACTTGACCTACTTAAAAAAATGGTTATGGGATTGGATGGGTTGTCCGTTGATGTTCATTCATATCTATTTATATCCATATATATATATATAAAAATAGTATATGTATAAATAGTACATATATATATATATACACATAGTATATATATATATGCATAGTCTATATATATATATATACATAGTCTATATATACATAGTATATATATATACATAGTCTATATATATATATACATAGTCTATATATATATATATACATACATAGTCTATATATATATAGTATATATATAGTATATATATATATAGTATGTATACAGATCACATACATATATACACACATATATATATATATGTAGGTATCAATGCCATTAAAAGTTCAGCCTGATCAGCCAAAGCAGGGCAAGCACCACAGGCAGCCTTGGCGGCTTGCCTGAGTCGCTTGGAGAGCATCAAAATCATCGAGCTAGAGAAGGCGCGGAGCTGGGCAGCGGCTGAGGATGGGGGGATGGGGATGATGGCGATGATGGTTGACCCAGGATGTATAGCATCTATTATGGGATAATCCCACTAGATGGTTAACCTGATAGTGAAAAAAAGTTTTGCAGATGTGCTTGCGGTGTTGCTTTTAGAGGGATAATTTAGTAGGGATAATAGTGTTATAGTGGAGATATGGAACAAAATTTCATGATACTGGGATACTCATGGACTTACCAGGTGTAATCAGCCACGTGGCTGGAGAGGCAGAATCCACCCATCACGTTCTGTGATTTTCCAGCCACGTTTGATTACTGGGGGATTGGGATCAGGATTCCTATGGCATGGGATGGCCGGAAACCACACACCATGTTTTGAGCCCAGCACATATAATGGTTTGTATATAATCTGACAACTGTTGAACAATTGTAAATCCAGCTTGTAATATGCGCGATATATATATATATATGTTTGGATTCGTGATATGAATCTGGGATATGACCGCGGCATAACCAAATAACAAAATATTGAAATGAAACTCTGAATGCTCAGCAGAATATCGAATGTTGCGCGAAGAAATACGACAAGTAGTGCCAACCATGCATATACAGATTAGGACATGGCTCAAGAAGTACGGCCTCGGATTTTTGTCATTTTTAGAAGCAAATCAGTCTGTGGGGTGCACAATTTGCTGTAGAAATCCTCGTTTTTTTTGCTAGCCACAAAAATATCTTTCTTTGTTGGTCATATCTCCATTCTACAAGTAAAATCCGTGTTTTTGCTGGTTACCGCATGTTAATTGGTTCAACCATAAATTTTTGCTGATTAAACTAAACTACTATTTTTGCTGGTAAATCCAAATTTTTGGTCGAACCCGCCCATTTGTATTGATTGGAACCAACAAAGCAGGTTTCAACCGGCAAAAACAGTTTCAACCAATTTTATCCTCATTACATCCTCATCATATCCTCATTAAATTCTCATGAGATTCCCATGATATTCCCATGATATTCCCGTGATATTCCCGTGATATTCCCATGATTCTCCTTCTGAAACCACATAAAAAACAACAGAAACTGAATCATACCCGGGTGGCCATCCATCCCTCAGCCTATGATTCGAAGGACCTGGTAGTGGCTTTGTCCATCTTCGTCAAAGTTCACCAAGACGGGGCTGCAGTGCTGCGGCTGGCGTTGAATCAGCGGAAGGAGGGGCTCTTTGAGCACTTCCTGATGGAGGCGGAAATGGGCTTGGGAGATATGATTAATATGGAAATGTGATATACCATAGCAATAATAATAGATAAAAACATAATAACAATAATAAGAACCACAATTATAACAATACTAATGATACTAATAGCAACAATGGATAATAATGAGAGTAATGATAACAGTATTAATAACAATAGTGTACATATTCCATACATTTTACATATTGCATATATATATATAATAACAATAATAATAATAGTAATAGTAATAATAATAATAGTAATAATAATAATAATAGTAATAATAATAGTAATAATAATAGTAATAATAATAATAGTAATAATAATAATAGTAATAATAAGAGTAATAGTAATAATAATAATGACGATAATAATAATAATAATAAATATATATATATATGTGGTATGTCATATATCTCTCTGTGCCAGGTGTGGCTCCCAGGCACTGCGCGGATCCAGCTGCTGCAGCGGCGGAAGATTTGCATCTTCGGGCTGATCCGGGTGGGCAGAACAACAATTTTTCGGGCACACGGTGGAAGTGTTTGGATTACCCTCTGGTTATGTCAACAGTTTGCTATTGAAAATGGCCATTTATAGTGGTTTTACCCAATGAACATGGCAATTTATAGTGGTTTTACGCAATGAACATGGCCATTTATAGTGGTTTTACCCAATGAACATGGCCATTTATAGTGGTTTTACCCAATGAAAATTGTGATTTTCCATAGTTGTGTTAGTTTACCAGAGGGTAACCAGAAGTTTGGGGCGGTTTTACAACTGAAAATTGTGGTTTGAGATTTCAAAACGTATTTGACTTTGAGTAATAGACAAAGGGATAGACTCGTTCTACCATATCACCTGGGTGTGAACCGGGGGTTATACCATGAACAGTGGTACAGTCTACGATGTTATGACATCAATACTGGCGCCTGACATTGCATCGCCAAGACTGAACATTGGGGATTTATGCCAGCATTTGTTTTTGCCATAATGAATCGGTACACCTCTGGAAACAGACACCTGTTTGGAAAATCCATTTCTTTAAGATGTAGATCATTCGCAGATGATGGATTGTCTATTGCCAGGTTTGTCTATTGCAGGAATTTGCTGGAAATTGAATGGATCACGTCCCGGCTTGAATGCATTTGTAAAGCTGTCCTGTCCAATTTGTTTATGAAGGTGAAACTTGAAATTCCAGTCGAATCATTTTCTGATGTGAACATTTGAGTTTTGATTTGTGAGATGTAGCCGGGATACCTCAGAAACTTTCTCCAAACTAGTGGAAAGATTACATGATTACACAGTATTTTTTGTTCTCAAACACATCAAGAATATGGTCAAAAATCCTCAACCCCCGCGAAATGGTCCCATTTCCTGGCTGTTTTTCGGCAAGGTGATGCAGCTTCCGCAGTTGCCAGCCGCGGTCTTTGAGGCTCGGCATCCGCAGTTGCCAACAAAGAATCGGGATTTCATGCGGGGGATATACTATGGGAACATGATTGTTTGACTAATATGGGGATATATAGAATGAATTATATTTGTTGCAACTATGATATTTGGATGTGTCTGAAAATGGTGCAAACTATCCCCATGTATTCCCCTATATTCCCAGCAAACTCCATATCCTCAGTACAGCTGAGTTCATCCCCATGTTTGTTGGACATATTCCCCCTATCTATGGGTGATAATGTTGTAGTTCCAGTTGGTATATATTCGCACTATATATATATATATATTATATAATGTCCCCATTGCTACAGTAGTAGGGGATGCATGGCTAAGTTATAAGAATCATTGAACATGAACCATTCTGAACCATTCTTGACCATTATAACCCCATAGGAAACCCCATAGGAAACCCCATAGGAAACCCCATAGGAAACCCCATAGGAAACCCCATAGGAAACCCCATAGGAAACCCCATTGGAAACCCAGCACTCTGATGGCTTTCGCATCTTTTTTTGCGATAGGCGAGTTGCCACGCTTTGCTGCGCTTGCTGCGGCTACGACAGGCAGGTCATCCAGTGCTAATCTTCGAAGAAATCTTCAACAACAGGCGCCGCGCATTCGCTGCGGGGCGTGGAGTGGGTGAGAAGTGTATGATATAATTATGATATACAGTGTATATATATATATATCATACATACATACCTATGTAATAGTATGGAGGGTTCATCCCCAAATCACTCGATTTAAGGTGATTTAAGCATATAGCATATAGTTTAGAATGTATAGATACATGCATGATCATAAGAATGGCAATGGTGAAATCAGGATAACCATAATAGTGATGATAATAACACATGTAACACATTTCGTATGTACACACAGGCACATATATCGATTCAGCAGACTCAGTTTCTTGACTGGGGACAGCATCCTTCGAAATGTGCTGAAACAATTCTGCATCTAACCGACCAAAACGGGAGCCCTTGAATATTCCTTCTGGTCATTTAACATAGCAGAAATGGCCCATTGATGATTTACATTGATTTACCTAATGAAACTGGTGATTTTCCATAGCTACTTATTAGATTACCAGTGGACTGTGTTTGCTCTGCTGGTTATCATCCAAGTCATGGATGATCCAGCTGAAGTAGGGAATCCAAGGGATCCATCTGCCAGGCCCCTCTTCCTCTGCAAGAAGGGGGAGGGGATCACCCCCGGCGATGAGTTTCAGGTGCGGATGGCATCATTTTCACGGGGAAAATGATGCGAAACCAGTGGATTTAGAGGAACCCGGAACCCGAGTTTCGGACATGTCTTGGTTGCTCCGTTTTTTTTTGAAAAGATGTTTCTGAGGGTCTTGAACTTTGTAGATTTAGCACCAACAGCTATGGCTAAAGAATTGAAATCTCTAAGACCGACGTTGGCCATTTTTGCTTCTGCACATTTGTTTTTTCGGTTCACACTAACTTTGACGTCCCAATAAATTTTCATGTCTTGTGGTGAAACACGGCAGAAATCCCCATCCGGAGGTGGCCTACAACCACCTGGAACAAGCTGAGCTGCTTGGATTTGCATCAATTTTGCATCATTTTTTCCATGTCCGCATAATTTCCCTTGGTGAATTCATCATCTTTCCGATTTTTTTTGGCTCAATTTCCATCATTTTCCATTAAGTCCATCATCAAATCTGGCAGATCTACCACCAAATCCACAGTTCATCCACAGTTCATCCACCGAATTTCCAGGATTTTCCATCAGATCCAGCAAATCTATCCACCAAATCTATCCACATCTCACGTTCATTCCAGGTTGAAGGAAGACATTTGGGACGTTTTGCCCGAGATCCAAGACGTGACCACCGCCAAGGTGGCTGTGAAACAGGCCCTGGCGCCGCTGCAGGAGGCCGGTTTATGTGGGTTTTCATCATCTATAAATGGGATATCATGGGACATCATTCATGGGATATATAATATGGATATATCAATGATAATGGGAAAATCATCTATATATCCATGATATCATGGGATATGGTTAATATGGTTAATAGAATGGTTAATAGAATGGTTAATCATGGTTTATTAATGGGATATAAATGGGATATCATTCATATATAAACCATGATTAACCATTCTATAGATATATGGACACATATGAATGGAAATTCAATGGTTCACATAGTGGTTCGTATAGTGGGAAAATGACTTATTGAATGGCACAATCATCTACATTATGGTTTTTATATATATATATATGTGTGTATCGTTAAGAGAATATAGCTAACTTAAGATCACATTTATGGGGATATATATATATACATAAATGGATGTAACTCAGCAACAAGATGATTAGAAATTTTGATTTTATGGCGATTGAACCATCATTTATAGAGGTTGAAACCATCAATACATATCAACCCAAAGATTAAAACACCCCCAGAAACCATGGTGGATGTAGGGGATGAAAGGGATTTACACATGTTTGGGACAATTTTGTATGGGGGTATCAATTTATCAGCAACAACATGAAACTTAGGGGATATATGGGATGGGGTGAATCATGACAATGACCAACCAAAATATGGTGGTTTAACCAACCAGCACAAATTATATCGGGGTTTTTACCAACAAAAGTTGAAGCGTTCAACGAACCAAAATAGAAGTGTCACCAGCAATTAATGGGAATACAATGGGAAAAGACTGTGGGAATATATGTAATGGGACATAGTGGGACATAATGGGACGTAGTGGGACATACTGTGATATATCAGATAAGAGCACTATTGCCACATGTGATCATTTGCACTTAGAGTCATCATCGGTTTATTCAATTCAGCATATCACCAGCTTGCAGTGATCAGCAATATCATTGAATCATTGACCAGAAAAACCAGGCAGAAACCCCATGGTGAGCTGTTTACAATGTTTACAAAAGAAATCACCATAGATCCCCATCCTACGCAGGTGCTGAGCAAAGTGGAAGGTGTGGTTCAGGCCCTGGAGCTGATTCTGAGCTGAAGCAACGGCAACGGGACGGCAACGGGACGGCAACGAGCGCCACGCAACGGTGTGTCCGGTGAGGAGCGCCCGCTTTTTTGGGCCGAAAAGTCGCGGTGGAGCTTTGGGAAAAACAGTGGCTTGAAATCAAGGTATGGATAGATAGTCGGCTAGGCTATGATTGGATATGATCACTTATATGAATAAATGATAATAAATGGATGCTTACATGGATATGAGATGATATGAGGAATTCTCCATTGCAATGGCAATGTTTACTAGTGTTTACTGGCAACCACCATGCGGCATCATGTTGCTGGCGATGCTGATCATTTCCATATCTGCATTTTGGGAGTCAACGCTGACAAAAACGCCCCAAGCTTCATTGGATCCCCATTAAGTACTAGTGTTACTAGTGGTTCTATCCAAGTTTTCCTAGGCAAATCCCCCATCTTTGGCGGTTGCACTCTTGGGCCAAGACCTCCAAAGATTCAGCAAAAGAAAGACATCTTTGCCCATCGATTGTTTTAAGGAAAACCTTACCCGAAAGCATGGTTTTTTCCGGGATGATATCATCTATAGATTTCCTACCCCAAGTCTGAGTCGAAAAGTTGGGTTTACCTCTAAGATCCAACGGTTTATCACCATGTTGATCATGTTGCTTGGTCAAATCGACAAATGGATGAAACCTCAATAATGATAAACCATTATAAATTATAAATATAAACCATTTGATGATACTGTAAACGAAGTCTGCTTCACAATTTTCTCAATTTGAGTTAACAAAAGTTCAACCCATCATTTTCCACTGGCTAAATCCAACGTCCAAATCTCCAATGATCTTTTTCTTCTGATTTATTCTGACTGCATCAAAAATCGGAATTTGGTATCATCAGTTATCGTCATGGTTGAAGACCCCGTTCTTCAAATTTTGGATGGTTACCCCTAGGGTAAACATACAAAAAGATTTGGAAAATCCATTTGTTCCCTAGGAAAATGAGCTACAAATGGTGTTTTTTTTTCCACATCTCAGCCGCTTTATTTATCCTCAGGTCGAGATCGAGAGCGACGGCAGCAGCGACTGAAGATGAGTTTCTTCAATGCAACAACGGTCCGGTGATCCAACACGGTCAGATCCAGGTTTTGGTTGCCAGGGCATGGCAGGGCTTCGATTTTTTGGCAGGTTTTGGACGAGAACTCGGATTCCCGAAACAAGTTTTCCACCGCTCTCGATGTTTTGTTTTTTTTTCTGCATCAGAAATTGGGTTTCAACACCCAACATGGGCCAAATGGGTGTCAAAGACATGACAGATCCATCTGACAATCCAAATCATCCCAAAGAATCCCAGCGAAATCTTCGAGGCCCTCCTGGAAAACGTTGTGCAGAGTTGGCTGCAGCAAACTCGTGACAACCGTGCGGGGACCAGAGATCTCCAGAGGTCTCCGTCGGTGGTGGATGTCATGGGTATCATTGAATATGATGGGAGAACTATGGGTATGGATCAATACCTATTAATACCATTTTTAGGGGGATGAACATCCATTTACCGGCTATTTTGATGTTCACCAGAACTACTGAAGTGCTGGAAATCATGAATAGGTGGAAGAGGTGCTCGAAACGAACTTTTTTTTTGGAAGAGATGGCTGATTTCGGGATGCATGACTATCACTGATGAATGCCAGAACTTTGGGTGTTGTTTCGAAGGCAATATTCTTTTTGAGACTTATAAGATAAATGACAGAAGGGAAAATAAGCTCAATCAGATAACAGCACTAAGATTCGTTGTTTTGCTTGAAAACTATGCCAGCATCTATGACAATGGGAGATCCACACATGAGCACTCACAATTCACATCCACCATTTGCGGGCAATAATAAAATGATGTCCTACTAGAGGTATCAACAAAAGGGGTTTCCTTTCCAATTCGGGGCTTTCTCCAAATCATCCATGGTTTCATGGATTTTCCCATGGAAATAATCCATCCATATCCATATCCCTTGGGTATTCCCATGACTTATGGAAGCCTCCACAGTCCACCGGTCCACTACTGGGGATGGTTTTTGATCCCCGGCATCCCATGGTTTTCCAGACCTGAGGTCTGAACCGACGAAGGCGGCAAACGTGGCACCTATTTTTTTAAAGGGATATCTCCAGGCAAAATCATGTAGTCAATCCCATGTCAATCCCTATTATTATTATTATCATTATTATTGTTGTTATCATTATTATTATTATGATGCTGATTATTATTATTATTATTATTATCCACATTGTTGATGCTTCCTATTATTTTTCCCATCATCCCCATGTTAATCCCATCCCATAATTTCTTGCCTCGTTCGGGCAAGGCAAGAGATGCTTCGCGAGCAGAAGCTGCGTGTGGGGCTGCACAGTGCTGGGAAGAACTGATATTTTCCCGTGAGAACGTGCTGGTGTACGCGATTGTCCATGTAATTACACCGGAACCAACTGCATGTTTTCTTTTTCATGCAGTGAGGAGATGCAATACAAATGTATATACACACGTATAGATAGACGCATAGATACACACATACAAGTGATATATATATATATACAGATAATTTGTATATATCTATCTATCTATCCTAATCTAATCTATATAAATCTTTTCTAATCCAAATCTAATCATCCTAATCTAAATCCCTAATCTACAGTAAATCCCTAATCTAAATCCCTAATCTAAATCCCTAATCTCAATCCCTAATCTAAATCCCTAATCTAAATCCCTGATCTAAATCCCTAATCTAAATCCCTATTCTAAATCCCTAATCTAAATCCCTGATCTAAATCCCTAATCTAAATCCCTATTCTAAATCCCTAATCTAGATTCCTAATCCAAATCCCTAATCTAAATCCCTAATCTAAATCCCTAATCTAAATCCCTGATCGAAATCCCTAATCTAAATCCCTGATCTAAATCCCTGATTTAAATCCCTGATCTAAATCCCTGATCTAAATCCCTGATCTAAATCCCTGATCTAAATCCCTGATTTAAATCCCTGATCTAAATCCCTGATCTAAATCCCTGATCTAAATCCCTGATCTAAATCCCTGATCTAAATCCCTGATCTAAATCCCTAATCTAAATCCCAATCTTAATCCCTCATCTAAATCCCTAATCTAAATCCCTGATCTAAATCCCTAATCTAAATCCCAATCTAAATCCCTAATCTACAGTAAATCCCTAATCTAAATCCCTAATCTCAATCCCTAATCTAAATCCCTAATCTAAATCCATAATATAAATCCATAATCTAAATTCCTAATCTAAATCCTTAATCTAAATCCATAATCCAGTTCCATATTCCAATTCCATATTCCCATTCCATAATCCAATTCCAGAATCCAATTCCATAATCCAAATCTCTGATCCTAATCTCTAATTTCTAATCCTAATCTAATTCCATCCATTCATCCATCGATGGACCGATCTATCTATCTATCTAATCTAATCTAAATCTAATCTAAATATAATCTAAATCTAACCTAGTGCTAATCTGATTCTAATCTAATCTAATCTAAATCTAATCTAAATCTAATCTAATCTAATCTAATCTAAATCTAATCTAATCTAAATCTAATCTAGTCTAAATCTAATCTAAATCTAAATCTAAATTTAATCTTAATCTTAGTCTAAATCTAATCTAATCTGATCTATTCTTAGTCTAAATCTGATCTAATCTGATCTAATCTGATCCAATCTAAATCTAATCTGATCTAATCTGATCCAATCTCATCTAATCTGATCTAATCCAATCCAATCTAATCTAATCTAATATATCTTTCCTATCTGTCCTATCTATCTTATCCATCCTAATTAATCTATCTATCTACTGTATCTGTCTGTCTGTCTGTCTGCCTGCCTGCCTGCCTGCCTGCCTGTCTGTCTGTCTGTCTGTCTGTCTGTCTGTACATACATAATATATGCATAGACACACACATATATATATATATATTTATCATCTATATATATATATATACATATATATATATATATTGATTGAGTTTGATCCCTGTGCCGATAGAACGTTGCCGTCTCCATTCATCCCTTTCTGAAGGAGGTGTCGCGTATCCTGCGCACGGGGATGCAGCAGGGAGTGGAAATCTACTGCATCATGCAGGCTGAAGCTGGGGTTGGTGTGGTAAACCCAAAAAAAATAATGGCAATGGTAATCATAACAACGGATCATTGATTAGCAACAAGTACCACACCACAAACCATTCCCAACTGTCCGAAGAAATTGATGGTAAAAGCCATCTCCAGGTGTGGAGGTTCATTGATGGATATACCCCCTTGGACCGCCACTTCACGAAGAATGATGTTAAGTTACAATATAGTGAGCGCAAAACTACAAGCAACCCCCATGTCTTAAGTAGTAACTAGTGGGATTTATGCCACCATATTTATAGTTTTACTCTTGGATCAAACACATTTAACGTTAAGTAACGTTAACACCACCGAAATCGCTCGTTGTTTTTAACATCAAGGCAGGGTGACCTTTCATCGCAGGCATGGCACCACGTCATGGTGCATCATCGCCATGGAGAGCATCAACGCAGCCGAGCGATGGAGGATCACCAAGTGTGGCTTTTGATTGGGGGGATTGATTGGAATTTTATTAATATTGATTAATATTGATCACCCCAATTTTTGTTAATTTGATTGGAGGATCACCAAATATATTGATCACCAAATATTACAGAAGGGATTTAAGATTAATATATTTTGATGAAGTGGACATACTTCCAAATCAACCAGCCGCTAAGACACCACTTTGAATGGAATCGGATGGACAAATTGGACAGGCACCAAGGATGCCATCATGTTAGAGCAAAGTTTTAGCCAAATCCACATGGTTTCATACATTTCAACTGGTTGTGTCCCTATGACTCATGATTACATTGAAATTTCTATCCTTTAGACTGCTTGATTAACACAGCTTAAAACTTAAAAGATGTCATTTTGGTTGGTTTTCAATCCACCAAAATCATGTTGGCCAAACGCATCAACAAACAAATCACGTTGGTCGGTTAAAGCTCTTTGTCTTTTGTTCAACACATTGTTGATTGGCAAAAAAGTTTTGTTGGGTCACATCCCTATCTTTGTGGATGAATCCCAGTTCAATTTAATCAAATGATCTGAAATCACCAAAATTTCCCTGGGTGAAATCAAATTTAAATCATGATTTTCTTCAAGAATTTCCAGCTTTTCCAAGGTCAACTGAAAATTTCCAGTTCTTCATTTCAATGGATTGGTTTAAGGGAAACCATAGATTTTCCCAGTAAACCATAGATTTTCCCAGTAAATATGGGGTTTTCCTGTAATTTTTCTCTTAAACCAATCCATTGATCATTGCAATTTCCACGTTCCTGGCGCCTTGATAAAAGGCCCTGGCACGGATGAGCAGCGACCAGCTGGGCTTAGCCTTCACGGCATGGCTGGCGGCCTGCAAGGCGATGGCCCAACGAAATTCATGGATGAACCACCATTACCAACATTCATGGATAATATTATATTAATGGTGATTATAATGGTTAATCCATGATATAATGGTGATTACAATGGTGATTATATGGATATTATATTAATGGTGCTTATATTAATGGTGGTAATCATTAATGGTAATCATGGATAATATTATAATCATTAATGATTCATTAATGGAGATTAATATTATAATGAATCATTAATGATTATAATCTCCATATAATCAGGAAAACCACCATCATGAAAATGGTTATATTACCATTCATGGAATAACCACCATTCAGTATATTAATGATGATATTGCCATGAATATTACTATGATTGATGGTGAACCATCGAAACATGATGGTGATATTTGGTAGTTTAATCCATGGGATATTTAACGGATATTTAACCATCATTCATCAAAAAATGGAGATATGGTTGGGATAAAGTTGATGATTGTTGGTTGATGATTCGTTCATGGATTATACCATCCTTTTTTGTGGCGGGGGGTACACGTGGGTAGTAAATGTGAATGTATCATGATCTATCAAAATTAGCTCCAAAATCATATATCTATCATCTATGTTTATATATATAGATAGATAGATAGATAGATAGATAGATATCTAAGAATATTTAACAATACATCTAACCAAGATCTCCAAGAATAATTACCTTTCCAACAATACATATAGACATATCTCCAACAATATATAGATATCTCTTTCCTTCTATATCTTTCCAAGCCATTTTCGATGCAGGCGCAGAGGGCCACAGAGGCTCAACGCTTCCAAGTGGCGCAGAAGACGCTGATGATGGGCCTTCAAGCAAATCTGCAAACCGTCTGGGCTGCCTGGGCCAGAGGCACCGCATCGCGTGGGGCAGATGGCTTATGGATTGGCAACAACAACTGTCATATTCATATATATATATATAATCTATATATAATCTATATATATATAATGATAATAATAATAATATATTATTATTATTATTATTATTATGATCATTCTTCTTCTTATTGTTATTCCTACAATTATATATATATATATGTATATAAACAAATATAGTTTCTAGCTTCTTGCATCTGCATGGTTTTTGGGAGCGATTGACCTCAGGCATGGAGCAGCGCAAGCAGAAGCAGCGCCTGGCGCAGCAGATCTTTGCCTCGCAGCAGCAGCTGCTGCAGCGGAGTTTCAACGCCTGGCAGCACAGCTCCAAGCAGTCCAAGGTGGGAGCCGCTGTCCATTGGTGGGAACGAAACAAAAAAACACCATCAATGGTTGATGACTTATGATTTTTAATGATATTAATGATTATTAATGATTATTAATGATTATTAATGATTATTAATGATTATTAATGATTATTAATGATTATTAATGATTATTAATGATTATTAATGATTATTAATGATTATTAATGATTATTAATGATTATTAATGATATTTAACCTAATGATTATTAATGATTATTAATGATTATTAATGATTATTAATGATTATTAATTATTATTAATGATTATTAATTATTATTAATGATTATTAATGATTATTAATGATTATTAATGGTTGATGACTCATAACCTCATGATTAATGGTTGATACTGATTATGAATATTTATTAATGATCTTCATTAACCATTGGTTAAACATCAGTTCATGATATTAATGGTTGAGTCATGAGAAAAAACTACAATGGAAGGTTGATGAACATTAATGATAGGTTGTTTTTTCATCATCATGAACATTGATGAACCATATATTATGAATGATATAGATGGTTAATCATGAATCAAAATCCCCTTTTGATTGATGATTAACCATCAATTCATAGATATTAATAGGGGGTGTTAACATGTTTTAACCATCAACAGATGGAGATATTTCTCCAAGAAAAGCTGAGGAAACTTGATGGGATGAAAATTAATATGGATGTTTTTTCAATGGATGGATTTTGGAGCGAACCTGAATGTTTACAGAAAGTATTGCGGAAAGTATTCGGGGAGTTGCCAGGGTCAAGGACATCGAAGTGCTTCGATAGCGCAGCAAGCCTTTGCAAAGACTTTGAGGATTGCTCCCGCAGCCGGGGGATTCCGAGAGGTTTGTCCAGAAACAGCCAATGCTTAAGAAATGCAGTAGCCAACAGCTGCTGGGTGGTTACCAACCCCATCGACTCGCCAATAGCCAAATTCTCATCCATCATGAGCATTCATGAACTATAAATGGCTACTAGCTGAAAAAAAACTGTTGGCATCGATAAATGTAAGATAGACAGTGATTATATATATATAAGAATTAAAACCAACTGGGGGGGTATGAAATTAAACACATTTTCACAAAGGTTGAGAAAGGTGATTCCCAAAAATCATGGAAATACATGTGGTTTTCCCATGGTTTTCCATGGTTTTCCCTTTCCTTTCCATCAGCTCAGAACATCGCAGGAGCTGCATCTTGGAGATCTTCGTGGAGTGGAAGGACTTCACGCGCCGAGAGAGGCGCACGAATCTTTCGTGGTGAATTCGATGGTTGGGGGATATAGTGGTGATATACAGTGATATATACCTTCTGGTTATTTAACATAGCCATGGAAAATGGCCCATTTATAGATGGTTTACCTATTAATAGCATGGTGATTTTCCATGGCTATGTTAAATGAGCAGATGGTATATTGAGATACTGTGATTTATTATGGTTGAGGGGTCTACAAACCAACTTATTTTCATAACGGGCCCTCTTTGTACCTGTTTTTTTTTGGTGTAAGTTTTCTGAGCTGCGATTCAATGACGAGTTGGCACAGTTGGCAGATCTGAACGGATGCAGTGGATCTCAGACCCACAACGACGGAGCCACATAACTGATGGAATGATGGCGGATGTTCGGTAAACATGGGCAAACATATATAATATATTATAATATTTAATATCATAATATATCATATATATATACATATCTAGCCCAAAACAGATAGAACAGTTGCACATCTGTAAACTATGAAGGGAACATGGTCAATAACATCCTGCAACGGCATCTGATCGAGGTCTCGAAGGCGTACGTCATAATTTTGGACCCATTGGGCCACTGTATCAACTATCCCCAAGAACGATTTGGTAAAAAGGGACTAACATCTTTTGCACGTATCCCCAGTACACAAACACAGTTGACCGGGGATACGGTTGAATTTACTGAGACCATTTGAGCAGCAAGTGATATCGCTGGGAACTTTCTGACAAATCGACCAGGGTACCACCCAGTATTGTTTAAATTGGGGGTTGATATGCACATACACTTGGGATATGTTGGGACATGGATGTTGAGATATTCCTAGGATGTATCTTGTGGCAACATGGATCTACTGCGACCCTACTGGAATGATGGATAAGATTCGGGGTGTGCCTATCCCAAAACAGGCCAACATTTCAGATTGTTGAACTATGATTTACCCAGAATTGTGATTATAATGATCATTATAAGGATCATTATAAATATCATTATAGTTAATTAGTTATTATTATTACTATTATTGTAACGGTATTAGATCATACCCCAGCAACAAAAACATGCCCTGTATACCTCCCAATGATTAACAGCTGTGCAGGCTCCGAGTGCTAAAAGCGCAAGTCTCGCGTGCACAAGCAACGCTGAAGACCATGGGCGCGCTGAAAGTGCCAGGAAGCCAAGAGGATATGGAGCCAGCAGGTGATATATTTTCTAGGTTTGAGAATATCAAAGAGGTTGAAAGATATATTGAAACCTATTATAAATAGTATATGTAGGCATTATGTATTATCCTATATATACATATCAAACATTTTTGTTTTTTTGTTATGTAGTGGTTATGTTAATATAATGCCTACATATTTTGAATGGAGAGCTTGAAGCATCACTGCTGTGAGGTGGTTACGTCATGCGAACTGTGGGACCATCGACAGCGAATAAACATGCAGAAATGTATCAGCTATTTTGATATTCATAGGTATTCATAATGAGTATTCATAGTTTTTTTTTCACCACACCCAAATCACTTCCAAACGCTGAACAGAGCGATTGAACAGCAACTTGTGCCTTGTGGCGTAACTAAAAGCCTAGGCGTGTAGAGACAATGTTCAACGCTGCACTGAGGAAGGCAGCTACGCAGCCGGGTGCTCAGTCTCCGGGAGTTTCTGGGTGACCAACAGAAACCCGAGGCAAGATCTGGGATGCCTCTCTCGCACGTTGCTTTGCTGGCGTTTGCTGGCGGCGGACGCTGAGATTGCAACCGGTGGATGTGAAAATGATGGGCTTTCCATGGCTTCCCCATCAATGCCAAAATCGAGCTGTAGCCACCAGTGGATTTTGCCCCTTCAGCTAAGCGAGTTATCAAAACCTAAGCTCTGAAAAGGTTTGAACGACCAGCCAAGGTTTAAGCAATACATTGCTCACCTGTTTTAAGCCATCATGGCATTATGCCCGTTATTTCCCCAGCATAGTTGTACCCATTATCTGATTGCACTTGTTCCAACAATCATCAAATCATCCAGTCATCATCACTATGATCATCCAGATGATATGACCCGTTGAAACGATGCTTACAACCCCATCATACGGATAATAGCATTGAATTATACCCCTTATTTAATTTACCCATTTTCCATGATGCACTCATCTTCCACAATGCACCCACCTTCCCTGCCTAATCATATATGTACGTACACATACTCATACATTCCTTATCATTCCATATCATTCCTTTACATTCCTTTACATTCATATACACATATCATCATATATCACATATCATATATCATCACATATACATATATCACATATACATATATATCACATATACATATATATCACATATACATATATATCACATATACATATATATCACATATACATATATATCACATATACATATATATATATATCACATATACATATATATATCACATATACATATATATCACATATACATATATATCACATATACATATATATCACATATACATATATATCACATATACATATATATATATATCACATATACATATATATATATATCACATATACATATATATATATATATATCACATATACATATATATATATATCACATATACATATATATATCACATATACATATATATCACATATACATATATATCACATATACATATATATCACATATACATATATATATATATATATCACATATACATATATATATATCACATATACATATATATATATATCACATATACATATATATATATCACATATACATATATATCACATATACATATATATCACATATACATATATATCACATATACATATATATATCACATATACATATATCATATACATATTATTTCATATAATATAATATATATATATATAACATAACTAGTATAGCTATCATGTTCCAACTGCCGTTCCCCACATTTTTTTGTCCTTGGCATTGGACACCGAGGAACAGAGCGCCATCAGCAAGGAACGGCGCAAGTTGGCCAAAGTCGGTGGCCTGGGACGTGCCTCGGTCCGGGAGCCTTGGTGGAGTGGTGAAACATTGGTTTCAAAAAGATATATATGGAATACATCATGGAATACTATGGGATAGGTATACGGTATACTATACATATATATATATATATTGTAGTATATATATATCTACATATAGTATTATGTGTAATATATGTATATATGTGATAAATGAACAAATATAATCATGTGCATATATATACATATACACATACATATATATATATATACATATATATATGTGTATACACAGCTGCTGGACTTTGTTTTCAACCAGTTTCTTGCTTATACCGTGTGTAAACTCTGTCAAAGCTGTGCTGGGCTCATAGCATTTCAGCTCAGACCGGTAGACTGAGTCGACATGGAAATGCTAGCCTTTTGAGCCTGGAGCCCGGTAACTGACACATCAATTTCACTGAGGATTGGAACAGATGCCTGCTTTTCAGGGGAAAAAGGTACATGTTTACATGTTCTGACTTTTCCGACTTTTCCCAGCTGATTAACCTCCATCTGGGAATTTCCAGATTTGCATGAAATGTTCATAAATTTTCGACATCCGCCCACCAGTCACAATGGCCATCCTTTGGTCGCTCGCCGTCCTGGCCACTGCGGCGGCCACGCCGGCCACGGTGGCAGTGACGGGCGCCACGGGGAAGTTGGGGCGCCATGCAGTGGAACAGCTTGTGGCGGCAGGCCAAAGGGTTGGGATCAGTGGTGGTGACGTCTGGTGGCGTAGCTTTCCCTGAGTTGAACTCAAAAGTTTGGGGAATTTTGAGATGTCGTTTTCGTTAAGGAAATCATCCAATGGTTGTTGGTTATGTTGGTCAACCTTGACCTCAAAAGCCAGGTTCTGAAAAGTAAAGGTGGCTACAGGAAACTGATTTTTTTTCATGTTGATTGTGATCCCTGTTTGAGAAAGTCTACAATAATCTTTGGTGAATACCTGAAGTGAAGGAAAAGTAGAGAGTGCTTTGGTACCAAAAAATATGGGGGTACTGTATATTTTCCCTTGACCAGCTTTGAACTGAACTAGTCGGGGACATCAACTCGACTCACGCTTTCTGGCATTCAAGAGGTGATTTGCTTGAATGGTGAGTGGTCTGCTTCCATTGCACACACCAGGAGGTTGCATCGTATACACGTGCTTAAATTGCCTTCAAAAGGGCCTGCAACATCCTGCAGCCTTCATAGATACTACTCAACTGACAAAGTTTCAAGTGATTCTGGGTTTACTCATCCACCTTCCATATTTTCTACATGTTCCATTCCCCATTCATGGCTTAGACCATCCATTAATCCCTAGCCCGTCCGTATAAATTATGTTCTGTGTCAGAAGATATCCCCATAAATCCCATAGGGACAATAAGAATAAGCATGAATAAGTCTCAATAAGGATTTAAACAGTCACCAACAACCATATTTATCCCCTACTACAGTATCCCCATAAATCCCAAATTATATATAACATTATATAACCATACTGGTAGGATAATAAAGATATATTCATATAATCCTATAACTCCCATGAAATCCCATGAATTCCCATGAACATCCCCATGATCCCAAGTAAACCCATCAAGCTGCGCCGCAGGCCATCCCGTTCGCTGCTTGGTGCGTTGCGATCCCGCGGAAAAGGCGGAGGCGGAAGAGCACGGGCAGTCTGCCAGCAGAGAGCAGGCGGAGCGGCATGCACAGTGTGCGCATATGCTCCATATCTATGTATATATATATATATATATGATCTATGTGTATATATATATACACACATATATATATACACATGTATATTATATATATATATGTATATATATATATATATGTGAAGATACTAATAAGAAGGATAAGAATCATCAAGCAATAATATTAAGAACGCTATTTGTATTAATGATATTACCGATTTAGCATGATGAACATAGTAGTAAACTAGTAGACATAGTAACAAGAAGAAATGGATAATAAACTTATTATTAATAATATAATGATGATAATAAGATATTAACAATATATTAACAATATATTAACAATATATTAACAATATATTAACAATATATTAACAATATATTAACAATATATTAACAATATATTAACAATATATTAACAATATATTAACAACATATTAACAACATATTAACAATATATTAACAATCTATTAACAATATATTAACAATATATTAACAATATATTAACAATATATTAACAGTGTATAAACAATATATAAACAATATCAACAATATATTAACAATATATCAGCAATATATTAACACTATATCAACAATATATTAACAATATATTAACAAAATATTAACAATCTATTAACAAAATATTAATTATATAATAAAGATAGTCGTAACACACACACACATATATATACATACATGTTTATATGTAGATATAACCTATATATGGTGTACATATAGAAGGATATATATATATATATACATGTAGATATCGACCTAGATGTAGACCGAAATATATCCTAAATGTTAATATGTAAATGTAAATTGTATATACGGGTTTTATTTGGGTTACCGCAATCTACAGAATCTAATAGTGACTTTTGGCAGATTCCATGAGATATACCCCTGTGATCCTTGTTGTTGGTTGTACTCCCTCACCATGGATCACCATGGTGCAGGAGCCTTTCAGATGGAAAGCCACAGGAATTGAAACATCCCCATCTATACCAATCTTCAACTGCCAAAAAGCTGCACAACTTGATTTTCGACACCCCATAGATTTTTGATGATTTTTGCCACCAGTAGCTAAAGTATGTATGATAGTAACTAGTAGCACTGAGACAATTATGCAAACCATGAGTTAAGGAACACATGATTTTTGAATTCGCCAGGTCGCTGCCTGGTTAGCCTCCCTGCCTGGTGTGGAACTTATCAAGGGCACTGTGACGGACAGGGAAGCGCTGGGCCGATTGTTGCAAGGCGTCTGTCGCTGCGGAAATTCATGACGGACTATGGGAAAATTCCCAGCCATGGAGGTTTCTACCTGGGAACATCACAAAAAGAACTGGGCAAAAAAGTCCAATTGCCATGTTTGAAAAAACGGGTATTTCAGCCATAAAAATCGGATGGAATCGGATGGACTTTTCAATTTTCGTTTTTTCGTTTATGATGACCATTCCATATTTTTCCATTTCTTCATTTTCCACATTTTTCCACATTTTTCCACATTTTGCCACATGCTTCCACATATTTCTACATCTTTCCACATTTTTCCACATTTTTCCAATGTTCAAACCGTTGATGACCTTCGAAAGCCATGAGATCGACAGGTTCCAGCTATTGTTTGGCGCTTCACGGCGCCACGCGCTTCACAAAGCCGACAGATTGGCTGCCCTGGGTGGATGCGACCTGGCTAACTAAGCCATGTTGCTTTGTGATGGAAATAATGGGTATTTAATGGATATTGAACGGGTATTTCATGATTTTCATGGCTTAGTGATTTGTGGAAAAAAAACACAGATCATGTGTTTTTTTTTTTGTTTCGAAATTATAGACGATCCTTACTTTCACCATAAATGGTTTGGAACTATCATTGTTTAATGTGTATTTAAGCATTAAAGCCCAGTTAAAGCATGTTTATATAAAACCATAAATCCGCATGTTAAAACATGCATATTTAAGGGGTATTTCAATGGTATTATCATGTTTTGCCAAACCGGGATATAATTGATTAAATGATGATAATGATGATTGGTTGGTCATTAGTTAAGTTGATATTAGTTGAGGGGTTGTCCTATCCTTTTGATATTGGGGATTCTCGTGAACTGGAAATGCCATTTTCAACCAACCAGTATAAATGGAATGACAGAGAGTTTTGAACACTACTCAACATTTGGATTATGTAGGAAATTTAAAACGGGATCAAATTACAGTCCCAGTGAACTGTGGTGATGTTGTCACCTCACTTCTAGCTTGTAACTGGATCGCTAATTCAAACTCGATTCATTGAATCATCGATTCAGTGGTTCTTTTCAACAGTTCAGTGCTTCGAAACTTCCGCCTTGGCACAGGCCGGGAACTACCTGGTATCCCTCATCTATTGCTATTTTCTTTTAGTGTTATTATTAATATTGCTGCCATGTTTATTGTTGCCAACACTGTCAATTATTGGTTATCTAAGAAAAACATATGGATATCATTGGTTATCTAATTATTGGTAATCTAATTATTGGTTATCTAATTATTTGTTTATTATTGGTTATCTAATTACTGTTTTCTATCTAATCATCCCAATTCTTTCCAAATTGGGATCTCTTGGTGGGGACCCCAACAGCGAGGAAAGTCAAGACCCTCTACATGGCCGGCAGGTGGGAACATGGTGGGGATCCGGTCCGATGTTGGACCCCAACATTTGACAAATCACCCTGGGTGGGGAAGTGCAACATCAACTTGCATAACTTTCAACCCTCCATGATTCATGGATTGGGTTTAAGGGAAACCCTTAACCGGAAATCATTGGTTTTTACCATCAAATACTAGGGTATCTTGAACATGTTCCCATCATCCAATTCTGGGATTTCAGTAAATATCTCCATGATTGGCTGCATTTTTGCCGGAGGTTCAAGGGAAAATCTAGAGGTTTTCCCATATTTCGGGGTCAAGTTTCCCGTGAAATGCATCCATGACATCCTGTTTTCATTGCTGTCCAGGTCAACTGCGAAGCTGTCTCGCTACTGCTCTCGGCTGCGGAGGAAGCAAACCTGAAACGCCTGGTGCGCGTCACCGGGAAGGCGCGGCAGGGCCTTTTGGGAAGGTTCAACAACGTTAAACAACGTTAGCACAGTTAACCATCGGTTAAACATGGTATAACCATACTATAGTTATCATTAGTTACGTACATTCTGCTTGGGGTTTCACCCTGATGCAAAAATCGTGGCCTTTGCTTGGTCAAACTGAGGGCGAGGATCCCTGGTCGATCACATCGCAGCTTGGTGGCCTGCAGGGTTGGTCTTGATGAATCCATGAGGAAACTGTTGGACCGGAAATCCCCAAGTGTCCCCCAAGTTTTGAGCCATTGACTGGTAGCAAATTTGGTTATGCAATGTTGTACATATGTATACATATGTATATATATATAATTATATATAATTATATATATATGTATATATATACATATGCATATAAATACATGCATCATTTACATTTTTTCCTGGCATTCCTAGTATCCCCCGTCCAAAAGCTTGGCTTCGAGGATTTTGATCAACGCCTTTGGCTCCATGAGCAAAGCCTGGAACTTCGAGGGCGAACGACGGCTTCGCGGTGGAAAACTGGTGCCTCGGAGTCCGAGGGATGTTGAGACCAAAAAATGCCGTGGAATGTAGTGGACTCTTCAAATTATCCACATCATTCCAGATCCAGATAAACATAGATTGGCTATGAAGGTGTTTTTTGTTCATATGTTTTTTCCTACAAATTTCGGTGGGTGTCGCGCATTTGGAGAAGTTAGACGATCAGCGAGCCTGCCAAGCACAAGCCGCATGGCTTTGGGACGCATCCGCAACAGCAAAACACCACCTAATTTCGTGCCCAAGAACGTAGCAACGGAACCCCAAAAAAGTCCCTAACGTCCCTTCTGAAACCCTACTAAAACTGAAACTTTTCAGCTTTTACCTGTAGCAGGAGTAGTAGGAGTAGGGACAACATCTTTTTCCCTGGCGCCATCCCCCTTGCTGCCGGCCCGGGTCGGCGGATATTTAGAAACCAAATAACAAATCAAAACATTCCAATAACAAACTAAAATCTAAAAGTTCACAACAAAAATACACAAATCCAAAAAAAACAAAAAACAATTTGAAAAATCAAAAAAATATACCAAACAAACATCAAGCAACAACACACATCACAAAACATTAAAAAAAACAGAAAACAAATCAATCATCATCAAACAAACTTAAAACAATTCTTTAAAATAATCTTAAAACATATATGAACAAAATGGAATGAAATGAATGAAATGGAACTACTTGGACTGAAACTGAATTATTTGGAATTAAATTTCCCATCCATAGACAAAATATTATATGATTGGTTGCTCGCACGTGTCTGTGTCAACAGATGTAAAGCACAGTCGTGAGTGAGCGTGCACTTCGGCATCTGAGAAACACGACGTATAATTGGCACACCGCTACCAGTAAAATGAAAGTTCTTTGGTTGCCCAGTTTGTCCACTAAAGTTGATTTTTCATCATTTTTTGAGCGAACGTTTGTTGAGCTTGTGGGTAGAACATAACCATAGCAAACACTGAAACACATCACAGAGCCCTTGTTTTGTCAATTGGTTCCGCACGATTGCGAAGATAATGTGTGATATCTAGGTTGCGTCAGTTTGTGTTTAAACATTTCTGTGCACTGCAGTGTTAACATACGCCGATCCACACTGTGTTTGGATAATGATGTTCTGCTAAGTCATGCGCGGTATGTGGGACGCGCAGCTGCTATTCACTCTGTTTAAACATCTTCTATGTGCGCGTAGCCTAAGAAATGACAGCGTGGTTGCTGGAAAATCCCATGGAGGTTTTTTTTTAATTGGGAGAATCCATGGAGAATCCACCAGAACTAAACTGGAGTGGATTTTCCAACCATGTTGGATGACGAGAGTCATCCCCATCTGAAAAAATATCATATGTGACGATATCTTACCCATTCAATCCCCATTCAATCTCCATTCAACTTAGCCATAGTTTCCCCTTATGCCATTTGAAAAGCCTTCCCATTGTCACCATCAAATGAGGCCCAGCATTTGATGGAAGTATCCCTCACAAGGTGAAGCCCCCAGTTGTAAGTGGCTTCATAAACCTCAACAGTTCACCTGTGCGTCAACTTAGCTATCCGTAGCTCTATAAATCCCATAAAATCAGCATGTCCCCATGGTTTCCTATCCTATCCTCACATGACCTATAGCATCCTATAGCATCCTATACCCTATCCCATTTTTGATGGCGAAATCAGCATTTTCCACGGCCGGCCTCCCACCACCCCCCCGCCAGGATTACACCATCGTCCGTCCCGGCTTCATGGGCGACGTCGAGGCCCAGCTGCCCGAGGATCAGAGCCTGGCCCTGGTGGACGACGGCGGAGAGTTGAAGGTCACGGCCATCCCACATCGGAGCGTGGCGGTGTCTTGGTGGAATGGGATGAAAACTGGGAAACCTGGTGGGGATAGATAGATTAGATAGAATTATGTTCGAAAAAATAACTATATTTACAATATAGTTGTATGATGTTGTATGAGCATCGTTGATTATATAATGGTTCTAATGTTGCATAGTGTTGTTTATTGTTAGAAAACTAACATGATATAATTCTACATAATGTATTATAATGTATTATAGTGCTATATTATGGTTTCAAGTTACATATAGTTATATTGCTCTATAATGTTTTATAGCTACATAGTTTTCTTGTGATATAATGTCATATGGTTCCATGTATATGTACCTACATAGAATCATGTATTGATATACACATGGTATGTATTATAGTCACTGTACATGTTTCTTTTTTTGGAGGTGATATATGGGAATGGGTCAAAACCTTCAGGAACAACCCATTTGGGGGATGAACCTTCTTATGCTTCTGAACTTGTGGGACTATATCCCAACCCTTATGTGAACAGCCCATATATGCATACATCTAAATATTCAGTATTTGATTATTTATTTGGTCGTTTATTTACATTTGTTTATTTACATGTTTATTTCCATATGCTTATTTACGAGTTTACACATTATGGATAATTACATGCCACATATCTATATTCACATTCAAAATTGTATATACACATATCCATACATCCATATATATATATATATCCATCTTTGTATCGAATATCCATACCTATATCTAATCATTTAACATCCACTTCTATATCCCCAAAAAACATATCTACATTCATGCATCCATATATCCACATCTACATCCATGTCCATATCCGTATCGAAATAAATGAACAAACATATCTACACCTACATTTTACATATAATATACAGCCATATCATTCCTACATTTTATATAAATCAGCTATAAAACCCACGCACTTCCCCATGTTTCTTGATCAAATCAGAATTTTCCTATGGTTTCCTCCATGATCAATTAGCTATATCCCATTATATCCCTCATAATAACTATTCCCCATTAAATCACCATTTGTTGGTTGCCTGTTGACTATAGTTATATCATATTATGGATCCGCTGCAGGAGCTTTGCATTCGCTGCCTGGACTACCCGCACAGCGCCAGATCCACCCTGGTGGCCATGACTCAGCCGATGCCGGGCCCCAGGACCGTGCAAACCCCGGGGTTCTCGGTTGCATCGAAAGGCACTTGATTTACCCGGGGATATAAAGAAGTGTGACTGGGAAGTCTTAAGATGTCTTAAGCCAACAATTAATTTCAAGAATTGGGTCTAAAGAGTTGCAAGCTTTGTAGCCCTTTTTGTTGGCCAGCGTAACCATTGAACATCCGCACATTGCTGATGACTAAGGTAGATTCTGCAAATTTAGCTGCACTGTTTGATGTTGTTTGTACCAAGAGCGTTGCATTTCGCAACTTGGCCTAGAGATTCAGTTTGGAAGACACCAGACATAGCCGGTTAATCTTCTCACTCAGCCAGCTCCAATGAAGTGGATGATAAGGCTGGCCGCTGCTGTCGCTGGTCAGGTTGGTCCAGGGTATATATATATACATATACATATATTTTATATATACATACACGGGGTATAAACGGGTATATCTTTGTCTACATAGATACATAATGTACATATATATATATATATATACATATATCCCCAATACTAGTGCTTACATCCCTTTTGAGTTGCCCTTGTGTGGCCTCTAAGTTTCTGGTGGAAACGCTAAGTGGGCGCAGGACTTGGGAACCTTTGCTAGAGAAAGTGCAACCGGATCGGAGGAACTTTGCAGGCTGGCAGACGTCCATGGGGAAGCTGGGTGAGGCGATCGTGTGTTGAACGGATCAATCAAAAGGAATGCTTTGTGGCTAAAGAAATACAGACTCTAAATCTAAGATCTATGGAGTCTATGGCTCCCAAAGTCTTGCGTTTTTCACCCATGTTCCAAGTTGATTGATTCCAAAATGTGTGCCGAGTGTTTGCTGCATTGGATTATTCAGTGGGTTTACGATTGCGACCGCCGAATGGCAGGTGCAGAAATGCTGGAGAAACACTACTTGGGTGTTCGCGGTTTCGGTGCGGCCATAGCATCGTTCTTGGCGCTGCTGGTCGTGCTGAACCGCTGAGATTATTTTTCTGAGATGGGTCTGATGGATCAAAACCGACGATTTTTTGGGATGAACTATTACCCTCTGGTAATTTAACATAGCTATTGGAAATGACCATTAATAGTGGATTTTCCCATTAAAAATGGTGATTTTCAATAGCTATGTTAGTTTACCGTATATACTATTATGATCTATTATGATGATTAGTTATCAATATCAATGATCAACTATCTGCTATGTTGATGTGAACAGAGTACCAGCGTTTTGATCCAGAGCCATTCTTGCGTTGTTGGAAATACGGCAACTCGAACGCAATGGCGCAAGGTTTTTGGTGTTACTGGTAATTGTGAGTCGGAACGAGTGAAAACCCCAATGGTTTGTGGCTGTGGCGGGGTTTCCTTGCGCTTTGTTCACCCTTTTTTCATCTTTTTTTCAATGCCTGGCTTCCGCAAAGGTGGATCAAACGGGCAGATCACAGGTGTTTTGGCCTCGAGGGTTGCCCTCTTGGCGACATAATTTGGTCATTTTGCATCGCGTTCATGTGGAAAGGGGAAAAAAGCACCTGTTAGACCGCCTGATACGCTGGATCAGGAAGTGCATTTGTCACCAGTTGTGCATTCTTTCTCTGAATTGGAACTCTTCCCACTCTTCACATTGTTGAAGTAAGTGTTTGGGGGAAAGTAACAGCGTATCCCCTGAATTGGCTTGCCTGAAATCATGTGCCTTAAATTCGATGTTAATCATTGACAATGTTCATCATCGTTTTTTTAATCATTATATCATCATCGTTGATAACTATTATATACTATTATGATCTATTAGGATGATTAGTCAATATCAATGATCAAATATGTTTATCAGTATCAACCAGCATACCATCATACTGACTATCAATATCAACCAATGCAATTGATGATTGTCAATATCAGTATCAGTTATCAGCCATAATTATCATCCTGTTTGATCTTTATTAATGTTAATCATTGTGTGCATATATATATATGCATATATATATATATGCATATTGATATACACAAAATCAATGTCAATAATCGTTGTTCAATCAATGTTAACCATTATTAATGGTATTATCAAACGGCAATATCAATGTCAATCATCATTGTTCTTTTTGAACTTGCCGTTTGGCCTTTGGGGCCTATGTCCATTGAGGCCGTGAGGTTGCGTGGGCGCTTGGTACAGCAGCGGGCCATGCGACTTGGCACCATGGAGATGGAACATATGGAAAACCATGGAAAATTGAAATGAAAGTCATGGAGATATATGGTGATGTTCCATGATTCTGCCAACTAAATCTATGGCAAATATATGGAAAATCCCAAAATATCCTCAGTATCTGGGGATATCTTGGGATTTTACATGGTTTTCCATATATTGGATGGGAAGATGTTCCATTTTCATGACGTTTTTTGGCCTACCGCTAAATGGCAAAATTGGATGGGAAAACCTCAGGTTGGCCTGGCTGATGATCACGAAAGTTCGGCCGTTGATCGAAGCTTGGTGGAAGGGTTTAACGGTGGAAAGTTCTGTCGGGTTTTCTGCGGTGATTTTCCACAGAAGAATCCTGGAAAAATGTTGGTAAATATGGTTGATATATGGTTGATATATGGTTGATATATGGTTTATATATGGTTGATATATGGTTAATCATCCTGGAAATATGGTTGATATATGGTTAATGCTGGTTGTGAAACAAACATGAGAATGTCTGGATGATGACTACCTTTCCAAGAACCGATCTCCCGGTGCTGGACGACATCATTGGTTTCTAGCTGGGAAATTCATCCACAAATGGAGACTTTTTCCAGCCATGTTTGTTTACCGGAGCGTACCAGCCAAGATTCATATTTAAATGTTCCAATTCATTTCCTCTTGGGTGCAATCTATATGACTATGGTCTCTATTTTCTCCAGGTATAAGTCAGTTAACCGTGGTACACAGACTTGCACCGCAAGATTGTCAAAGACCTTGGTTTGCGAGGAGGTTATTTCTGCTTTGTTTGCCACCAGTAGATAATATACATATATACATGTGCATATATATATATCTACACACACACATGGTCAGGTATAGAGTATAGATGTAGACTTTAAAAAGGTTGTCCAGTTAAACCAAAAAATGTCAAGCATAGCTATATTTTCCATGCTGTTGGGTTATCTAACTGATATTCTAAAATTGTCCCATGGCACGTTGCGTTTCTCTTTGTTCCCAAGGAACGCCCGGGCACCTTCATCGTCAAGTCACTTCAGCCGCAGGTTCCGTTTCTGGAGATGTTCAGCCACCAATGGGAATTGATTTGATAGTTAAACAATATATATTTCCTATCAACCGCGATATGTATGTATCTATATATATATATATACGTATATATCCGTGTTTCCCTGCTGCACTGCAGATTTATCAAAAGTTTCCATGATGATGGTTACACTTTTTCCATGAGTTTTCAAAATTGATCTGACTCACTTTGTGATACTCTGTGATAATCACATTCCCTATTATCCGCAAATATGAAATTATACCCAAGATCTACCAGGAGTTACCAGAAAAATCTTAGTTACCAACCAATCTGGAAAATTAGTTGGTAACAGATTTTGGGATATAAGTAACAAATCTTAGTTACCAACCAATCTTAATCCCAAAATAAGTTCCACAGATTCCCATTGATTTCCGGATTCACTGGATGAACGAACTCAGAGAGAGGCCTGTTTGGCGCTGCCGCCCTTCAGCTGCAGCTAAGATCATCCATCGATGGGATCGCCAGGGTTATTTTGCACAGCAAGTGGGAGGATCCTCTGTGTAAAAAACATGTTTGGCCGTGATCTTTTTTTATAGTTATTGTATAACCCGCACATAGACTATGATATCAGAGTATATTGCTGGATGATTTGTAGCCTCAGTCAGAAAATATAAACCACATTAGAACCACTGTTTTCATGATTTCTATATGGTCATATGAGTCATATGAATTGTGCTTGGCCATGATGTCCTAAGGAGCCCCGTGCAAGTGTACACTTCGGTGGAAGCAGTGGATGAACCGATGACCGTGCAGGTGGAGGAGACTATTGGGGGGGCCAGCGGTTTTGATGCGGAGAAGGGCACCCAATTTTCATGGTGGATTACCCTCTGGTAAACATACAAATAGCTATTGAAAATGGCCATTAATAGTGAGTTTTCCAATAAAACATGGTGATTTTCCATAGCTATGTTAAATTACCAGAGGGTATATATTTGTGAATTATTGGTGAATATTGCATAATATTCCTTTATCAGTGATTATTTGTGAATTATTGGTGAATATTGCATGATATTCCTTGTTGTTTATAGGTCTCACTGTATATACATTGTACATTACTCTAATACCTGTGTTGTTATGGCTCAAGAAACAAGCGTCTAAGTGTTGTTGCTTTGTGGTTGTTCGGCCTGTAAAACAGGTTATCAGCCGTAGCGTAACGTTCTCTTTTGTAGGCATGTCTGCCCCCTCAGGTACTTCCCCTGAGGGCCCCGGCATTCCCGTTTTCTCTGACGCAGCCATGGCAAATCCGGGAGTCTTGCCTATTTCAGACACCACATTTTCGGTTGACATAAGCACACCCACTGGTTCCGACAAATCGCGTAGTTTGAGGGACAGACGCCACTTACCGCTTTTGAGTAACGCAATTGTGCCTTCTCATGCAGGTTTTAATCATCGTGGTTATGTCCCCCAAGCCGCTCGGGAGAGTGGGCCGCCGACTCGCCAATTGAACCAAACGAATGTTCACAACACATTTCACCACAATGTGCATATGGATAATCCTCAAGTGAATTTTGTCGAGCAGAACTTGCATGTCCATTCACATGATCCTGCCATGACAAGCCTTGTGGAAACAGCGGCCGAGCTCCGTCATCGTGAGGTGTTGGCTCATACCGAAGCTCAGGCCGAAGCTATCCACACGGCCAAGACTGAGGAGTTAAAGGAAGCTTTGCGAGTCCGCGAGGGCGTTGAAAGTCAGAGGGCCCTTGATGCTATCCGAATCAAAGAACAAGAACTGTTGAATATGGGTGCTCAATATAAAGAGAATCTACAGCATGAGGCGCAAGAACATGTAAGGTTCCGTGAAGCTCAGATGAATGAGAAAATTCAGGCCTATCAACGTGTCATTGATGCTAATCATCGTCAATCACTATCAAGTAAGGAGCAAGAGATCCTTGAATTGAGAAGAGCAGCTGAGGAAGAGAGAAGGGTTCAGAATGAGCGCATTACACAGCTTGAACACATGGTACAAGTACAGATGCGGCACAATCTGAAACTGCAAAGTATGCTCGATTCCCAATTTGCTCAGGTTCGTCCAAGTCCTATTGTCGAAACTGCCGCCATGACTATGACAGCCGGAACCCATGAATCAACGGAGATCCCAAATTTCGAATTTGTTCCACCGACCCGCAAGGCTGCACCCGCAGCACCTCCGACCAATGTAGCCCGACCTCCAATTGCAAGAACGCCGATCAACTTTACTTCACCTGATGCCAAGACTTATGAAAAGGATGGTATTGAAATCATTTATCATGACCCATCATATCGAGTCCCAGTACAAGTGAAGAAGGAGTCGGATGTTGCAAGGTCTTCCGTTGGGGAACGCCCTTCGGGAGGAGAGGCCAATAATCGTCGCCGAGATAATCATCCCATGGATAATGTTAATTCCCCTGCGCCGACCAATCAATATGCCCCGACCGAACTAGGCCCAGATGAAATGGAGTACTTCGAGCCGGGGGGCGATGATGCGCCTGATGGGGACGATCCAGGGGATGGAGGAGATGGCAACGGAGGGAACGGGGGAGGTGGGCCACCATCACCACCTGATCCGATTGATAAACATGAAGGGGATAGGAACCGTAAGGCACCCAGAAAAGGTAGGGCTGGTCCCAATCCTCCTGATGGCGGTGATGACGGTGATGATGATCCCGATGATGATGATGATGAGAAGTTCAGGCGAAGGATGATCAAGTTTCTAGGTGGCTACATCGACCCAAGGCATGATGACAAACCCAAAGTCAAGGAAGCTGACACCATCAAAATTCCAGCATTCCCACTGGCAGAAACCTATCGCAATTGGAGAATTAAGACCAGAGAAGCAGTTGTAGCAGCATCAACCGATCCCGACAGTGCTTTCAAGTGGATTAGTGATTCTTGGAAAGAAGAACAGACCCTTGAAGCGCTTCGGAAGGTTGCGCCGTTTGCGACACTTGATGCAAAGTTACTTTCTGCACTCACCAATATCATCACTGGTGACTTCGCCCGTAAGGTAGATACCTTCAAGGAGACTGAAGCCACCGCTGGACGGATTGTAAGAGGGAGACAAGTGTTGTTCATGTTGCATGACCACTTTAGTACCAACATCAAGCACGGAGCAACCTATGCCCTTCAAGATTTGTTCAGTGTCCAATTGCGCGGGGAGAATTTGAAATCTTTCATTTCAAACTGGGATCAAGTGTTGGCTGGTATCGTCCAGACTCCCGAAGTAAGTGTATTGGAGACACTCTTCTACAAACAAGTGAAGAATTGTAAGGCCATCCAACATGACATGAATGAGTATCATAGAGCTGATGAAGGAACCGAAAAACGGAACTACAGTTTTCTTGTTTCTGCCGTGCGACGCCACCTTGACCGTGAGAGGTTGGAGGCAAATCGTGATCGAGTTGCCAAAGGTCTTTCGGGTTCCGGTCGTCCCTCCGCTCCCGCAGTCGAGGGCAAGACAGGATTCATTCCCAAGGGGTATTGTGTGGCATGGAATAAGGGAGGCTGTAGCAAGGACAACTGTACTTACAAGCATGAAGTCCCCAAGCCACGTGATAGAAGTCGCAAACCCAGCAAAACCAGAGGTCGCTCAAATGAACGTTCTGGTTCTCCCAGACCAAAGGGGAAAGGTAAGAAGATTTGCAAGTTTTGGAAACAGGGACGTTGCGATAGAGGAGCTGATTGCAAATTCCTTCATGAGGGTTCAGTGGGAAAGCCAAGACAAGCTACTCCTGCCCGTTCGGCCAGTAGCGAAAACAAAAATAAAAAGAAGAATCCCAAGAACCCGAAAAGGAAGGGATCCCGAAGCTCTAGCCGCTCTAAGAGCCCCAAGAGCCCGAAATCCCCGAAGTCTAAAGGATCCGGGCCAGTTCATCTAAGCCGTCTCCTGCCGCAGTTTGTCTAGTTGCATCCATGCTTGCATCCGTGTCTCAGGCATTTTGTATCCCTCAACCAAGAGTATTTTGTCCATCGATTCGTTTTGATGATTCGCCGGACGTATCTCATGTTAAAGTCCGAGGGAACTTGAGGCCAATTGGAAACGCAGTCACCAAGGATAAGGTTACCTTTCCATGGGGACATCAGTTTGAAGTTGATCAACTTGCCGTGAATGATGCCGCTTTGACCGGTACCATGTTGGCAGGATCTGTTTCCAATTGTCTTCGGGGAATAGAATGCAAATGTGCCTATTTATGTGACACAGATTTTGGTCGCAATGAATGTATCCCAAAGGGAATCAAAGCCACCCCTGCGGAATGTAGAGAAGACGTGAAGGGAGCGATCAACCTCGAACTTGACTGGATTGCAGATACGGGGAGTGCTCAAGATCTTGTCAATGATAGCGAATTGCCAGATGACTATGGATACTACTCCAACAATCCCATTCGCATGATTACTGCCAATGGTGAAAGTTCGTCATCAAAACAAGGGAAAGTATTTGTCCCAAAATTAGGCAAGACCATTGACCCATATCTTGTTCGAAGCTCACCTCCTGTAATTTCAGTCGGGATGAGATGCATTGATGATGGTTACGACTTCATATGGAGAGGCTCCAAAGGTGAACCTCCTTACATGGTCAAACCAAATGGGGAACGCATTGAGTTAGTTGTCAGAGATTACGTACCCTACTTTGCAAATAATTCAAAGACGATTACCACTCCATCAACTCAGCCTAGACCAAGTATTGCCACCCCGGCATCAGATGAAGCTCAACAATCTCCGGAGCCCGATGGGGACATTGAAATCATTGGTGATGACCCCATGGGTATCAATGTTGATTTACCGGAGCCCCAGCCCTTGGAGGCTGAGGAGGTTGATGTTCCTGATGCCGACCGGGAGGTTGAGCCGCCTGTGGAAGGATCCAAGGGTAGCAGTAGCAACGTCCATGATGATGGTGCTCACAAAAGGTCACTTGGGGAAAAGGAATTGAAAGAAGAAGCTAAGTCCATCCGACATATGCTGACTCACATCCCTAAGAACCCCTTTTGCGACATATGTACCAGAGCTAAGATGTTCAAGCCACCCTCAAGAGCTGTAGGCGGGTCAACCAAAGTTAAAGCTGAGAAATTTGGTGACCACATCACTGCTGATTTTATTGTCACCAGAGATGAAGATGAGTTAGGAATCGATGAAGAGAAAAGTGCACTCGTAGTGAAGGACATAGCAACAGGATTTGTGTATGTCTACCCCAATGCCAGACGAACCACCAATGCTGCTATCTTGGCAATTAAACATTTTGTTGGACGTGAAGATAAGATAGGAGTTTTCTACAGTGACAATGCGCCCGAGTTGATCTCAGCAATGAAGATCCTTCAGTGCCGTCATGTCTTAAGTAGGGACTACATATCCAAGTCCAACGCCCAAGCCGAAAGAGCGGTTCGGTCAGTCCTCGAAGGCACTCGTGTCAATCTGCTCCAGGCAGGTTTGAATCATTGGCACTGGCCACATGCTGCCCGACATTGGTGCTTCATGCAGAATGTCATTGCAACGGGGGGAGACAAATCACCATGGGAATTACGTTTTGGATCGAGATTTGACGGTCCCCTCATTCCTTTTGGTTGTCTTGTCGACTATTGGAATGGACCAAGAAAGAAGAACAAGGATGGACTTCGTTTCGACCCAACATCGAGCCCTGGTTTATTCCTTGGCTATGCCATTCACCCCGAATTCATGTGGAGAAAAGAATTCATGGTTGTACCTACAAAGGATCTTATTGAAAATGAATCCAATGGTACTGCGTCAATCCTGCGGGTAATCAAGATCAACAAACCGAGTGATACGCAATTTCCTCTCCAAGGCAGAACGACTTTTGGAAAAGATGACCCGGGACTTTACGAAGCTCTGGGGAACCAAGAGCCGGCTTTGGAGGATCAGGATGCTAAAATGGATGATGATGACGAAGAATCCCAGGAAGAAAGTTTCCAATTATCTACTGCCCATGCTGTCCACGATGAAACATGGCTACCTTTCATGAGACATATAAAAGACCGAGAGGGATGGTACGAATATGCTGATTGCCACGTGAATGTGAGAAGAGATTGTGATCATTACATATCTCCCAACAGCAAGATCTCGACTGAAGAGTATCCCTATCGGACAACATGCCATAGGAAGGACGATGCCTGGTTCATCTTAGACCAAAACTTCATCCTCTGGCCAAAATACGAGGCCTGGAACGAGACCATCGCTCCATGTGAGGTCATGCTCACGATCTTCCATAAGGACATCATTGACCTTCGCGAGAGGACGGAGCCGGAAATAACAGTAGATGAAGCTATCCCTGGGGATGATCCGAAGGATAAGGATCTAATCGAAGTCATCAATCCTTCCACCGGTGATGTTGAGAAAATAAGAAGAGATGACCCACAGTATTATAGTGCAGACGGATTCAAAACAAGAAGATACAAGGGATCAAGTAAACCGATTGACATCCCATCATTTGTCTGGCAGTCCATGTCCGTGAAAGCCAGAAGAGAAGCAATCAGGGAAGAACAAATGAAGTTAGCCAGAGATGGAGCTGAGAAGAAACGAGCCGTTAGAGCCGAACAAGAACTTGCAAGACTTGAGAAATCCAAGAAGGGTGTTGCAAGTATCATCAATCAACTCCATCATGCATATCACTCAGAAGATGATGTTCCAACCATGCCCACTTGTAAGTATTCCCAAGATAGGCATCGGGTTAAGTGCGCCCGGGTTAGTATAATGAGCGGGGAAAAGATCATCAATACTCTTGTGGCCCGGCCAGTCAACAAGAAGGAGATAAGGTCCAACCCTAAAGCTCAGGAATCTCTTGACGTTGAGTGGAATAAGCTCGTCAAGAAAACTGCCTGGTTGTACGATACCGTGCAAGAATGGAGCGTAGTCTCCGAGGGTGCCAAAAAGAAAGGGAAGAAAGTACATGTTGGAAAAGTGTTTGAGATTTGTGTTGAAAAGGGTAGTGAACTTCCATTGGGCCACAAGCTTAGGAAATTTAAGGGTAGAACAGTGTTCCAGGACAATAACGTCCGTGACGAGAATGCCGATGTCGCTCTTTTCTCCGAGCTAGGTTCATCACCTGCCACCATGGAGGCTGGCAAGGCCGTGGATGCATATGGTTCTCAACCCGGACACATAACTCAACAGAATGATGGTGTCCAAGCATATACTCAAGCACTAATGGAAGGGATTGAAACCTGGGTGGAACTTCCAGTTGATAGATGGCCCAAACATTGGGTAGGCAAGTATAGACGCCCCGTTGTGCTCCTTCGCATTGCCTTATATGGTCACCCTGACTCGGGGGGACTTTGGGAAATTCACTGCGAAAGGATGCTCATAGCGGTGGGGTTCATAATGCCTGACCCGGAAGGGTGGCCATCAGTGTTCTTTCATCCTGAGTTGAAGCTCCTCTTGGTAGTGTATGTAGATGACTTCAAAATGTCAGGTCCTAAAGAGTCGATGCCGAAAGGATGGGAGTTAGTAGGATCCAGAATCGATATGGATGTCCCCACTGACATTGGTCGATATCTTGGATGTGATCATGTTCAAGAACTTCAAGTTAAGCTGACGGTTCATGATCACCCTTTCGCTCACCTCTTCGACAAGTCCCTTCCTGATCCCGCCGCCAAGGAGGCCGCAGCAGCGGAGAGGACTCAGGACTTTTGGGAAGTTGACGCATCCAAAGGAGTCTACATCAGACATCACTGTCAACCAAGAAAGGGATTCTATGTTCCAGATGAGGAAATAATAACTGCATGTAACTTGACTGATGTTAGGTTTACTGACTTTGTGCAAAGCACGTCGGAAGACGATGCCGTTTCTGAATGGGACAAGTACCTTGACGAAACGGGGGGCTATGCACAAGGGAAGAGAAAGCCTGCATTATGGGTAGGTGCCACTTACCTATTCACCAAGACTTGCAAAGATCCCAAAATTGCAGTTGCATCAATTAAAAGAGATAAAAACGATGCCAAGAAGAAGGCAAGAGCTCAAGGTTTTAGATACATGGACCAGTTGTTCAAAGATCAACCTTGTATGTCCAAGCCAGTAAATGTAATGACATACGACATGCAACCCTTTTTGCAATCATGTATTGACCGATACCAGTCACTTGCCGGTAAAGACGCCAAACCCCTCAAGCAGGTATCCACTCCTTTTCATGAAGAAAGGATTGCAAGACCTCTGGAAGGGGAGTCCGAGCCGAAAGGTGCACTTGCTCCAATAGCTGCAAGGGTTTTAATGAAGATCCTATTTGCCGCCCGTATGGCAAGATATGACTTGCTTAGAGCCGTGCAAGGACTAGCAGCTAGAGTAACAAAATGGTCCATAGATTGCGATAAGGCATTGCATAGATTAATCTGTTACATACATTCTACATTGGACCACAAGCTCAAAGCCTTCGTTGGCGATCGAATTCAAGAGTGCAAACTTTGGTGTTTTGCCGACGCCGATCATGCCGGTGAGTACGACAACAAAAGTACTACTGGATGTTTCTTAGTCCTAATAGGTCCCAATACTTATTTCCCACTCACTGCATTCTCTAAGAAGCAAACATCAGTGTCAGTTTCTAGCACTGAAGCCGAAGTAGTTGCTGCAAACATTTCCCTCCGCGCTGTAGGACTGCCTTCATCCGGTTTATGGGCCTACCTCCAGAACGCGGGGGGGGGATCAAGCACTCCGGGAGGTTTGCCAAGAGAAAGTATCAAGACCCAACCTGAGGGTAACGGTGAGTACTGGGAGTTTTTACGAGATAGAAGATTGCTTGTCCGTGTTCATCCCAAGAACAGGGCCCACCTTTTCAATCCGACTGAGTCCAAGACCATTCCAATCCCAATCAAGCGCATTGGATATGCCAGAACAACCATTTTTATTTCTTCAGGAATGATGGACTTCATCCAGGACAATTGGAAAAGACGTGGAACAAGACCTGTTGATAAACAATGGACCGGAAAGACCTTCTTCCGTGTTTTTGGACCCTATGATAGTGATTATGAAGTTGAATCATCGGAAGTTCGGGAAGCACTTACTGATTTTGAATTTGTAGGGCAAGAGAAAATGGGTGATTACATGGTGTCACTCTTCCCTCCCAAGAGCATCCGTGGAATCTTCGTCGAAGACAACCAAGCCACCATCAGAATCTTGGAGAACGGTAAGTCACCATCGTTTCGTCATACAGACAAAACCCAACGGATCAACTTGTCATGGTTATCAGAGCAGTATAAGAGGGGATGGTATGATTTGACATATGGACCATCTAAAATGCAGGTTGCAGACATCTTGACTAAGCCTTTCACTAATGCAGAGAAATGGCGATTTGCACTGGCCCTCATGTCCCACGTAGCACCCAAGAGTAGTAAGGCCAGCTCATCCGGTTCTAATCGTGCAACGACTGGTACCCCACGGCCCAAGGCTATGGCATCCAGTCGAAGCTCCGGGGAACCGAGAGCCAGCCTGAACCCCAATCGTTTGCTAGTGGAAATTTGCTGCAGTCCCATGTCCAAGTTGAGTGATGTTTCCAGAGAAGCCGCCGTTGGATGTAGAGTGATTCAGTTTACCGAGAAGCATAGTCTGTTGGACGAAGATTATCAACTGTATGTTGCAAGCATTGTGAACGATTTTCCAGTGTCCAAAGACGTCCTTTTGTGGCTGAGCCTCCCTTGCACGGGGGGCACATCGTGGTCTCATGTGAACTTGAAAATCCCAAGTGCCGCTAAGAAGGTCATGAAACATGTCAAGACTATGAAAAAGTTATGGAAAGCTTTTGAAAGATTTGTTCAACGGCTAACCAGAGACTTTGAAGTCGCAATTGAATGGCCTCAAAATTGTCGGTACTGGAAATTCCCGAGAGTACTCAAGTTTATCCATGAATTCTCCTTGAAGAGATATGATTTCCATGGATGTATGCTCGGCACAAAAGACCACGAAGGTATTCCCATTAAAAAGCCCTGGACTGTCGCTACTACAGTTGATGAAATTGGTTTGGAGTTGTCACAATATCAATGCGACGAGTCACATGACCACGTGCAAGGGAGAGGAAAGCCACTCAAAGAAACTGAGAGTTACTCATACCTTTTTACTGATTGTGTGCACAGAGCTTTTGACCGGGCAGCTCAATCTGCTCGAACATTCGCGTGTGCTTTGATCGCCGTCTCCGACCTGCCTATCTTTGCCGTGATGTTGGATGCTACTTCCGCTTCGGTGTCTCTTCCTCCTCATGTGACGGAAGCAGCTCAAGCTGGGGTACGTCTTCCGGAAGGTCGGCCAGGTTCGGAACATGCCAATTGGCGCCAGGATGCAAACTTTCAGGTGGAGCAGATCGCTCCGGAGTTTCGCTTGACGATCTATGAGAGGATTCTCCAATGGGAAAAGAAACTGGCTACAATTCGAGGCTCATGTGTGGCATGCATCTTTCCTGATGGCTATGAAGGTGCAAACAAGATTGGAAGTGGGCAAATCCCGATTGGTGACGTGATTGATGGTCTCATCGGGAAGGACACCAACGAAACGCAGAGGACCTACTGTGACATTGTCGACTTGGTGAAGGACATCCCTGCTGCTTTGTTTGGTGCCGTTGAATGCCCACCGGAAGGTGAGGCCGACTTGATCATTGTTGGTGACTCATCTTTCGCACTCGTGGCCAACCACGACAACCCTGTGCTCTGTTCCAGGCTTTCTTTTGGTGAACTGCTACAGAGCAAGGAGTACGCCATTGGCCAGATCAGGTCCGTTTACCCAGGACTGAAATGGGGTAAGGGCCTCAGTGCCATAAACCACCAGATCTGGGAGCTGATTGAGAAGATCGAGCGAGAGAATCGCCTTCTTGACAGAGCTACACTCCCGATCATGGTCGTCGTCGGATGGGCGGGGAACGATGTGCACGGGGACTTTGGGTACCAAGGGTGTACATGGATTCACCAAACCAATCTCACGAAATCAGAAGCCGACCGGAAGGTCGCTGCCGAGTACGTCGACAAGCAGTACAAGAAGGTGCAGCGATCACTGGAAGGACTGGTTGAGATTTCCAAGGACCCCCGTGTCATGTCAGTGCAAGTCATCGGGAACGGTGACCATTCCGGGTACTCATTGCCGCCATCTTACAACCGTGAGATGGGCAAGCACATCAATTGGCTGGCAGAGCGTGGCATTCAATGTGTGAACTCCACTATGCTCGCTCAGGGTGGGAAGTACGACAACTACCACTTGCACGACCACCAATTTAACCGGAAACTGGTTTATCGTTTCTTGAGAGGAGCCATCACCTTCCACCTCAAATACGTTGAGCTCATGTCGAAGAAGGACGATCTCAAGTACTTTGTCAAGGAGTTCATCAGCAACGAGCAAGATCGTGTGGCCGCGGTCCATCTCTTCCCCACGATGGTTCAGTTTCGTTTGGCTTTGCTCGGCACTCAAGAAGTCATGGAAGCCGTCTCCACTGAGAAGAAAACGGCAACCCCTGCCCAGGTCTTTGACGAGGCAGATGAGGAGATCCTCATGTGGGTCCATGCAGGAATTCTTGAAGCCAATGAGGAAGCCACCCGGGAGGGAAGGCCGATGCCCACTGCTTTCACTGATGAAGAGATCAGCTCCATCGTCCCAATTGACCCTTCGATCGAGGACTACGAAACCGAAGAAGTCAGGGCCCGACAACACCTTCAAGAAGATTTGAATCAGGCCGTGGCTGATGGTTTCTCAACTACAACCATTGAGTCGATCGAGATCAATCCGGAGAACACTGATGTCGATGATGATGTTGAAGTTGTTCCCGAGTTTGATGAGTGGGACGTGATCCTGGATGAGAAGATCATTGTCAATCCCCATGACGAGAAGGTCAAGGAAGATGAAATCTCGGAGGAAAGAGCCAAGGAGGTTGCAGATCTCAACAAAATCATCGAGATCACATCCACTGAGGCAAAGCCTTCGGGAACGTCGGCCGATGACCCTGCTGCTGCAAAAGATGCACCCGCAAAGACTGACCAAGGAGGGGAAGACATGACTTCATCGAGGATTTCAACATGGAGTGTGGTTGGTGGTGAAGAATCCAAGCCCAGCGACATGACTTCTTCAAGGATCTCAACCTGGACCGAGGTTGGTGGATCTGAAGCCACTGCCATGGACGTTGACTCTGAGAAGAAGGAAGGTGCTGATGCTGCCCGGGAGGGTGTGCCGACTGATGCTGCAGTTCCTGAGGCTTCCGCTTCTTCCGAACAGCCTGCTGACAAGACTGCCATTGTCGACTTGACCAAGACCGAGAAGAAGGTGGAGGTTGACAAGCCAGTTGGAAAGCCGGCCGAAAAGAAAATGCCGAAGAGTGAAAAGCAAAAGGCACCAGAGTCAAAAGCGCAGCCCAGACAGAAAGCGCCGCGACTCAGTGTCGGAGCTGATGCAGCCCTTCGCAAATTGGAAGAAGCGACGGAACGCCAAGAGGGATCAGTATGGTTGGACCCCAATGACATGATCAACAGGATTCCCAAGGAGTATTGCGGCCAAGGGCGACTGAGATTTCTTTCCACAAAGTTATCTTATGTTCTCCGAGGACACGCATTGAGCTATGGTGCTCGCAGCCCAGACATCGATCCCATGGATCTTTCGATGGATTTCGAGGCGGTGATGAAGACGATGGCCCACTACGTCTCCTACCCGAAGATCAGTGAGGTCCTGTCCATCGTGCGCAACAGTGACACCAGGCGCTTTCAGGTGAAAGTGGCTCAGCCCGATTTGCCTGATGCAACCTGGAAGGGTTTGCCATGGAAGGTTGTCGCCATCAGAGCTGTCCAAGGACACAACCGTGCAGTGGTGGAAAATGCCAAAATTTCATCGCTGGTGAAGGA
Source organism: Cladocopium goreaui (assembly GCA_947184155.2). Classification (NCBI taxonomy): domain Eukaryota; class Dinophyceae; order Suessiales; family Symbiodiniaceae; genus Cladocopium; species Cladocopium goreaui. The sequence continues at coordinate 56,819 of CAMXCT020001159.1, read as the reverse complement.
AGTGTTTACTTTGGATCCAACCTTTACCAAGGCTGACCTCGACACGCCCAAGTTGCCGAGGACAAATCTTCGCCCAGACCTCGTGCCGGAGATGTTGGCTGCACTTCCAAGGGTTATCTACCATAGCTGCGACAGGCTCGCTATGGACAAGATAGTTGAACATGGTCTCATCCCAGGTGGCTGGCCCCAAAGAACAGGAAGGGCGCATAATTTCTTTATTGCGTCACATCCATGGGATGATTCAGTCGGCGGCAGAAAGCTCGCGGGAACGCGAGCCGGCAAACAATATTACATTGCCTTTGACACCGAGCTCATCGTCCAAAGCGGCTGCCGATTGTTTCGCACAGACGAAGCAATCATCAGCCCCGACTGGATCTCCAACGAAAACATCATATGCACCTATGATGCTGTCAACAGGGAGTTTGCCTGGGTGAATCGCCCCTACGAGATCACGCGTGTGGGGTACAACAGCAAAATGAAGACCCACAAGGACCAGGACACTCCGAAGAAAGAAGCCTTGTCCAAGAGCCCGTATGCCAACGCCAGGGACAGTTTGAAGGCCTACCTCATGAGCGGCAAGTCCATTCGACCCGGCCAGATGCAGGTGACCGACTCTCCAGAAGAGCTTCCCCCACTTCTTCGTCGACGTGAAGGAACTTCAGGACCCTTTGAGGACAAAGTGACGTTGAAGATGGCCTCCTTTGGTGCCTTGTCCAATGCCGAAACCATTCGCAAAGGCAAGGGCCGGGGAAAAGGCAAGGGAAAAGGAAGCCGCCCGGGAGGGCAGGCCCAGCGCTCAACCAATGCTGAGGACTACATCTACAGCACAAAGATTGAGATGCAACAGGTCCGATGCCACTTCTGCGGCGACCAGAACATTGAGGGCACCCACAAGTGTCAGTCGTGCTTCAAATGGCTGATTGCTTGGTCGGATGGAAGAATTGCGACAGAGGTATGCCGGATGGAAATCTCGGCCAAGAAAACCAATAAGGTATTTTCTCTGGACAAAATCGATTTTGAGAAGCAGCCTCGAGCTCAGCGAGTCTCCGACCGCACCCGAGCAGACCAACGTCGAGCTGGACGAAGCAATTTCGGAAATCTCAAGGACGCTGCTCAAACACATGCGGGAAGATACACAAAGCTCGGCTTCAAATCGATCCAGGACCGCATGGAGAAGGACCCATTTTATTTGTTCAACAATGCGGTCGGCCAGATTACTCCCGACTGTTGCCAATTTTTGGAGGATTTGGCAAAATGTATTGCCCCTGATGTCGGCCGTACCCGAGAGAAGCGATAAAAGCAACTGGGAACAGGTGTCAGCACTCGATTGATTTTCATGCCAGACTTCAACAGAGACATTCGACTCCCATTGGATGTGACAAAGGAAGCCATGGTTGCTCATCATGCACGAGTTTTTACACTACCACAATTTGCTGTTCTTGCTGCGGACTTGCTGAAAGCGAGGGGGGAACCCACGCCGATGTTATTTGGTTGGTCTGGCTCTATGATGCCTGTGGATCAAGGGTCAGCCCAAGATTGCTTCTTCGATCTTGTCGACTTTGCGAAAAGGCAGTGGAAGGAGCAATACAACAACATCAAGGGTGAGGAACACTCCTTCGTTGATGAAGCCACTGCATCAGATGTGGCTGAGTTTCCATTGGCAAGGTCCTCCAAGACGGGTACTGGCGAAGGGCGAGAAGGATACCGGCGTCACTTTGACCCGATTCAGAAGCCAGCCAAGGGCAAAGGAAAGGGTTATGGTCAGCAACAGCGCCCAATCTTTCAGCAGGCCATTGAGTGCTGGAAGTGCGGTCAGTATGGCCACAAATCCTTTGAGTGCCGCAGTGGATGGAACCGAGGGCAACAGTGGGGTTCGTATGGATCTTACTCAAGCCGCTCGGGAGGGCAGGCCCAATGGCAAAGCTGGAATTGGAATCAGGGCTACTCTGGCCGAGGTTGGACTGCTGATCATTGGGGAAGATCTTCAGCATCAAGCTCCTCGGCAGCTCCTCCGGAGCCAGTGCGGCCACCATCAACAGCGACGCCTATGCCTGACGCGACACCAGCTGCTGGCGATTCTGCCCAAGCTGCCTCTGGATCAGCTACCGCAGCAGAGCCTCCACGACAAGTGCCTCGTGCACCAGTTGTGATTGCGGAGGAATACTGCGAGATCAACGGCCAGCCGCACTACAAGCGCACCTACAATGATGGGACGGTAGAGTTTGAATCTTGGTAGATGTTTCACATCTTGTGCCATGATTTTATGCCTACCGGAAGGTTTGGCCGATTGGATGAAAACTGACCCATGGTCATTTAGTTCAATCGAATTGCACACATTTCCGAAAACTTTAAATTCCAACTTGATTGACTTGAAAGCTTTCCCAATTGCTTCAAAGAAATTGACATCAGCATCCGATCCAGTGCATTAGCTTGCGTGTATATAGCCGTGTACATTAGCCTGCTACAGTAGCTTCTAAGTTTCCAGGGCAATAAAAGGAGTGGTAATGCTCCTATGCCTTGGCGGAAGCCAGGCCGATGACACTTTTGCTTTGTTCGACACGTGCAATGCCCGAGATCGTGAAAAACCCTTTTGCATCCGACTTCTTTGCCTCATGCACCCAATGAGCATAGACCAACCAACACCGGTAGAGTAATTAGGTTGCCAGTGATGATCATCGCCCGCTCTCAGGTCACCTCTGGCGGGCATGCACTCTCCGCTCTCCGTGAAACTACGGGGCGGCGGGGGGTGTTGTTTATAGGTCTCACTGTATATACATTGTACATTACTCTAATACCTGTGTTGTTATGGCTCAAGAAACAAGCGTCTAAGTGTTGTTGCTTTGTGGTTGTTCGGCCTGTAAAACATTCCTAAAAATCAGCGTTTTCTCCATCATCTGATGGTAATTAAATGTAATTAAGAAAGGACGTGTAAGCTATTTTCAGACTCATGGGAGGCCGGCATGATCATTTTTGTGTAAATGTATCATTAAACTGGAACAAACAACTTTTTGAGACTTTAGTCCTGCAATTTTTAGTGATCATGTTTGCCAGGCAACAAAATCCTTACTAACTAGTGGGTCACGAGTTAACTAGTGACCTTGCAAAAAAAAAAATATGTCAATATGTCCCCCATTTCCTGAGTTCTCCCATTCATAACTGGCTTGGGGTTGCATCCCACATGGCTCAAAAACATGGGTATAAATTATACCATATACCCCTAGTTTTCTATTGGTTTTTCTATGGAAAAATGGGTTGGCCCCACTTCCAAACGCGCCAGGCCGTTTTTTCCCTGCCAGGCCAGCCCAGTGCCTCCGGGCAGCCCGCCAGCGGAGCCCGAGTCCGCGGCGGCCGCGGCGGCGGCCGCGGCATGGCTTCAGGTTGGTTTTGATGCTTTTTGACTGGAAAAATTGATGGATTTCTGATGGGTTTTCATAAATATTAATGTTATAGTGGGTTGAAGTGGATTTTGATCGATTTGAGTGGATTTTTGTTGGAGTTGTTCACTGTCAGACTGTAGGTTCGGTGGATGAATGGAAGACGATACTCTTTCTTGATGATGTTTGGAGATTTGTGGCATTGTTTAGTTGTGACGGTGTGCCTGCAACAATGTTTGATGGGTCAACATACGCCAAAATTTGCCTTGCAACAGAGGCGCTCGTCAGGGCAACATGATCGACTTGGTTTTGATCATATCCGTAATGTCGAAACCTGCGGAAAGGGTCGAGAGTTGGGTGTGTTGGCTCAGAACTGAAATGAGGGCCTCACTTCTGGACAACTCTGTGCAGGCTGAGTCGCCCAGCCCGCGCAGACGGCAGGGGACCTCAGGACCATATCTGTAGGTTAGTCAGTGGTTAAGCCTGGTGTCCGTAAGTCAATCAGTGGCTTATCGGCTTCTTCCATTTATAAATGGCTAACCCCAGTTACTCACCAAGCTACACCCAGTGGGGTGATCCTCAACTTGCCACGGAACATCTGGACTTCGTCGAAACCGTGTGCAGGTTTCGAGTGACCACCAGCCCAACTCGGTGTAGAAGCAATGAGCGCTACACTTTGGCATGTAAGGTGCAGTTGCGGCAGGATAAGTGACCCGGGTATTTTTCATTGGATAATTTGGATATATTTGGATATGGGTCAACTTTTTAAAGATTTTAAAGCTCCAATCCTGAATTTTCCATGTGTTTTCTTGGTATGTGCTCTCCTTGCGCATGGCATTTCCGGGTGTGTCCTGCATTGCCGGTCCAGGCAGCCACCAGTGATGGAGACTATCGACAGTTATTGGAACAGCACCGGTGCGGAGCTCAAGGTGACCCCCAAAATCACCAGAAATGGTTGGTAGAAAATGGTATATGGGTGTGTCTGAAAATAGTGTACCCCTAAACCCAATGGTTAATGATCATTATCCCTATTAAATGGCTATAATTGGGAATATACCCTATTTTCAGACAAACCCATATAAACCATCGGCAAATGGTAGCTTCGTAATTGGATGTTTCCATGTTTTCCATGGGTTTCCAATGGTTTCCACATTCTGGTGGGCCATGGACAATTTGATTGGAACATCCGACCATATATGTTTGATGAGCAGATTTCAACATGGCCAGGTTGGAGTTTCCAGCAGTTCCCAGCCCCAAACGCCGAGGCGCGAAATTCGCGAACAACGCGAGGCTGCAAGACGCAGTTCGCCGGAGCGAGCAGGGACCCTGAGATCAGGCTTTCCATCACTTAATTACTTCCATTCCATAGGTATAGTATGGCATAGGTGTATTATAATATATATATATATACACATGTAGGTAGTATTACAAATCAAGTCGAATCTCATAACAATATCCCACACATATCCAGAATAAGTATGAATAAGTATAAGTTTTTGTTGTTGGCAGAGCGGCTCCCAGATGCTTTTTTCAAAAGCCCAGTGGGTTAGTCGCGACTACGACTGAGGTGCAGTGGGGCGTTTGGGCCAAATGAGGATTGCTGGGATCGATCTGTGTCGTTTTTAATGGGGGAAGCACGGTCAGTGCATCGATCTGTGGGGCTTTTTTTAACTTGGCAGTTGTGATGACTAGCACCAGCCGCATCCCAGATCATCCATGAAGCTAAATCACAGAATTCTAGATGACAATTGCAGCTATCTATACGCGAAAGAATTTGCCAACAAGAATTGGTGAGAGTGCTAGGTTTTGCAGCTAAAGTCCAGTTTTTACCATTTTTTGAATGACAGGTTTGCTTGATTTGCCTTTGAATTCCCACCTTTAGCTTCCCCCCTTTGAGATTCGACAGTGGCCAGGCGATGTGTTCACCCTTGGCAACAAGTAGGTCAGGGGAGATCCCAGCGATGGGTGAGTGCAACTTTAGCAGAATTTATACGGAGGCATTGGCTCTCAAAATCCACGGCTTGTTGTGAACAACATTTTGGGTTCACCCTGCACTCTCCAATCCCAGCTTTCAGCTAGATTCTGAGCTGCATGGCAGACAAAGTGATCTGCATGTAGTCTGGAAAAAGGGCTGCTTTGCGCAGAAGAGCTCAATTGGCGATGAGAAGGTATGATTGGACGGGGTTGAGGGGCTAAATAGTCTCCCGCTTTCTTCCCGCAACTGAGACTGCAGAGTCACTGGTGCCAAGAATGAACAATGGGTTTTGATGAGATCATACAACCAAGCGGCCCAGTTTGGAAAATGGGGATACCCAAAACTGGCCATGTAATGGGAAATATCATAAGCAGAGGAAGAATCAGGTGCACCCGGACAAACAGCAAAGGAATCTCTGCATTTCTGCATCTCTCAGCTTGGCTCAACGGGCCCCGTTCGGGGCTTCGCTTTAGGCAACCGCTTTTTATAGTCCGGAGCCCCGACGAAACACGGTGACCAGAGGTGATTGGGGAGTGTCATGGCTACTCAAAGGAATCCTGGAAACGTATCGTTGGTTTGTGTTGGTTTGGTCTGGAAACATCTTGGAGGCTGTTGGGTAGCACCCTGGCAATATAATTGGTTTGTGTCAGGCTCTGCAACTTGGGGATTGTCTAAATTCCTCTAAACTCAATCAATTTTTGACCCGGACATTCCTAGCCAAATCTGGCCATACGCTTGGTGACAACAGTCAGTTTTGATGCTTGACCTCCGTGCGGCAGGTTGCACCTCGCCATGGCTCTGCAACTTCCGCAGGACCACTTGTTATCGGATATGGGTATGGGTCAATACCTATAGATACATTTTTAGTGGGATGAACATCCATAATTCCCAGCTATGACTTGGGGGTTCACTAGGTACCAGGGTTTTGACCCATCCCCATATTTCTTAATAGCAAGCCCAGTTGCGACTATGAGTGATTCATGGTGATGATGGCAGCCCTGGGAGGCAGTGCGATGCAACGAAGCCATCATCAGAGGCTCTACCCGTGAGTTGTTGCATTTAACATGTTCGGATTGAGAGAGTTGACATAGAGTTGATATAAACCAGAGGATCGGAAAATGAAGAGAGTTCCATATGGGGGCTATTTGGACCACTTCATCATGGATCCGGGGCTACTCCCTAATCAATTAGCCAGTTTAGAGAAATTGGAGGTTTGCTGTGTCAAAGGGATCCATTTGCCAAGAAGGATCTTGACCTGTGAGTATTCACAATTCAGAAATCCTTAGTTTTTGCTTCAGATGTTTTTCCTCCACTCCCTGATCTGAACAAACGATGCTACTAGTGATATTGCAAAGGTGGCAGCATCCAAAGAGGATGGGTAAAGCCTCAAGGCGAGGTTGATGCTTCAGCCTGGGATGATTTCGAAAAATTGCCAGGCTTACTGTGGATTCGTGCAGCCTGTCATGGCATTCATTGGAAGGTTTGAAATATGTATTTCTGGTCTTCTAAAGGCTCTCAACAAAAGCGGGCACGAAACTTTATGTGGGATATGTGGGTCACTAATATGGGAATGGGTTGATTGGGCATGTTTCACTTGACCATCGGACCGTGTCACTGGTGGCAGGTCCAGCCAGTGGTTTCGCGTCTAAGGCCAAGGGGCCATTGCAAGACACGTATCACAGTTTTTTTCATGGTTTCTCCCGCAAAAGATAAAGAAAAGAATCAGGAAAGAGCTTAAAAACGGGTGTCATTGTTTCTAGAATTACTATGCAATGGGAAAAAACATTTGAATCAAGTTTTCCTGAGGAACCCACATGGAGGTTTCCCGAAGAACCGCAATAGCTAGATGGTCATAGATGGTCTATAATGGAAAATCCTCTTAGCATCCTGTTACACAAAATGGATGATTTCGGGGTACCCCCTATTCCACGAAACCTCCAGATGAATCCCGAAGCCAGGGCCTGAACGGCTCGGTGATCGCAGCTGGTGGGGCGGTAGCTCTCGCGGCACGTGTCCGGAGACCGAAATCATGAAAACCAACCGGATGGCTAGTTGATGAAGCAGCAAAATGGGGATTTATCTTTAGAGTATAGGGATATCATATAGTTTTTTTTTAAAAAAATGTTTGTTTCTATATTATATAGCAGTAGAGAGTGATTTAATTTATCTTCTAACATTTGGAGTTAACCAAGAACGCAGTGGTAGATGGCTGCTGTGGCTGGAGAAATCCAACTTGGTGTTGGGTAGTTTAGTTTTTTTAATCTTTGCCATCAATGGATGGAGGTGCGACTAGATAGACTAGCCAGCTAGAACAAAATGTTTGCAGGTACCTAAGATTGGCCATGAAATGTGGATGTTTGCCAACAAATGACAAACTTTCCGGGGGTAAATCAACAATTTGTTGAAATTGGTACCCAACGAGTCTGACGAACAAACTTGGATTGTCACATTGCGTAATTCACGACTCGAAACAGGAGATGCAACTTATACAGTAAAAGCAACCAAAGCAGGGCTGTTCACACAAAAACTGATGGTCTACTACTTCAAAGGAGAACATTGATATTCTGCGCGAAAGAGGGTCCGAAACTTTGGCACATAGCCACCGGTTGTCTCATATACTTTCCCATCCATCCCTTTGGAAATAGAATTTCCCATAAAGAATTTAGCAGTACGGACCTTGTTACTTTGATACTGTTCTTGAATCTGTAAGTTATATAAATGTTTTTGAGATAGATGATAGATCTTGATATACAATAACATTGAATATCTCACAATATACCATGACTCAAGGCGTTGGTAGTACATCCAGCACTTGACTTTTAGGTTAGTGCCAGAAAAGCCAGTCGCGGCGAGCGCATCCGCAAGTTGGCTGCAGGGCTGCGTTCGACACCCGTGTTGGTTGATGATTAGTTCAGGGGTTAATGGGGGGTTCATCATTGTTTATAGGATGTTTACCATGAAAAATACGGAGATACAGTTGACGAATGTTGGTGTATGGATAGTTCGGGCGTTATACTGCCCAACGTACTGGGGAGTATCACAATCTATTATGGGTATCTCTACCAACAGGTCAGTGTAATGGAATGACAGAGGGTCTTGCTCATTTGAGATTTGTGAAAGTAACGCTGGTGGGGAAACTGTGATGAAAGTACACACAAGATGCTGCATCGCAAAACCACACAAGCAGTTTGATATGATCGCAGATCAACCATGCACATACCGTACATAGTTTGTCCATTACAGCTCAGATCTGCGTGCTGGTCTTATGTTTTTGAATCAGATGGGTTTGGGTATCCCATGGTATGCCCAAATGTGGCTGATCATTGCAGGTGAAATCTGGGCCAAACCGAGAGCAGATCCTGGATCACAGGTTATCGGCCACACATGGCCACATGTAAATGTTGAAATATGTTGAAATACCCTCTGGTTATGACTAACATAGCCATGGTTAAGCCATGGCCCTAATCGAAATAGATGGTTTACCTATTAAAAATGGTGATTTTCCATGGCAAACCGTTAAATAACCAGATGGTATACAAACCAACTACCACATGTTTTGTTTTGGGGATTGGCCATGTGCCAGCCTCCACGTAGGCAAGCATCTTAAACTAAGACCGACATGGAAACAAGGAAAATGCAGCAATATATTATCCATACCGGGAAAAGAAACATTGATGAACAACAAGTTCCCAAATGCGAATGAAATTGTTGATGTACTTCACGCGTGTAGTGATCTTCCTCAAATGTGCTAACCACTGGATGGCATTCGTCTTCCGCGAGCTTCCTCCGGACACTCCCGCCCTCCGTGGCGTTCACTGCCGGAGAATGTTATGGTGATTGCACATATGCGAAATGGCCGATTACAAAAGAGTGGCAAGTTCACTTCCAATGAGGGCAGCAGAGTGGCACTACTTGTGAGATCTTTGTGGGGTTGACTCTGGATCTTTCAAAGGTCAGTGGCACTTTGACACAGCAGCTGGACGCAGTTGAAATCCAATCCGCGGTGGTGAGTCGGCCAGGAATGCTGCATATGATGAGGCAATCGCTGCATGATGCGGTGGGAAAGAAGCTCGGCGCTGCTGACAGTGGCGGATGGAAGGGTTGGAAGGTTCTTTCCTGGAAGTGTTGAGGCAACGCAGGGACCGTGTGGCGACGACTGTGTGTAATGCTGGAGAACATGAGCCAAGCTGTCCGAGATGCAGTGGGAGCCTTGAGAGAGGTGGTGAGCCAAGCTGTCTGACAATCAGCGTGCAATGGACGAGATTTGCCTCCGGCTGACTCATAGCCGTGCAGGGACCCGACAATCTGCACTTAGAGTGTTGATGCGCATGGCGCGACGTGGTAACGAACGAGCAATGCAGGCAGTGCGCCCATTGCTGGAAGACCGCAGGGTGAAGCAAGTTCGCCCAGCTGCTGAAACTGCAGCAGATTGAAACCTGACCGAAGGGTTGCAAGGCGAAACTGACTGCCTCTGACTGTGGTGGGAAAAGACCAGTGCGAGATCCAACAAGTGCAGCTTTAGCAAGACTTCAGTTTACGCATGGTTTCATATGGTTTCATCATTTAGAGTCATGGTTGATTCCTGCCATTTGCGGAAGCCAAGACATGAGTTCCCAGAAGTGCTGTAAGCACAATGTCCGAAACAGACACAAACACATTTCCTAAAACTAGAAGCATCACGCATCACTTGGGACGCACAGCCAACCACATGCTGACAACTATAAATGGAAAGGTTGACCCCCAAGCCCCCTTTCCACCCAAAAATATTGAGTGCTTCACCACCAGAAATCCATGGTGAAATGCTAGATATGGTTCAAAATTAAAGACCTGGGGACCACAGATTTTAGTCCATGCTAATATTAACCATCCAACCATTGGGGTACCTAGTGTTGACCCACACTCGTATGAACAATTTATCTCAATTTATCATGTTCCACCCTGCTGTGGCCATCGCATCCAGTACCAAAATTTACAACCGTTCTGGAGTCACTCAAAAAAACAATGTCAAATTTTGTTGCTGGTTTTTGTCCAGAGACATGCTGTCTGAACCCCCAATTTTGGATGGGTTACACTTGCATTTTCTTCATTAAATGGCTGTTCTGAGGACCTGCCAAACGACGGGTCGTTCGCTCGGCGGGGCTGCTGAACAACATCAAGGACGTGGACCTCCACAACCGGTGCCGCTTACCAAAGTTTGTCATTTTGAATATGGAAACCATTGGTGATAAAAGGGGCATCCCAATTTTGAAAAAAACACAAAAAAACAAAATACTGAGACATTAATGGGAACATGATAATAATTTTGGCTAACTATTCAATCTGAGACATCGCTTCGAAATACTGAAGGGTGTTTTCCCGAGATGTTAGCCACTTGTTCTCACTGGGATGATCCCGAAATGTACTCCCACATTTTCACAGATCAGGCGTTTCAAAAAAAGCAGCCCCCAAAAAGGATCCAAAAGATATACATGATCTAACAGATGGTTAATGTTAGATATTTACCACTGTTTTTTTAGTTGGATTTGCCATGATTTACACTTTTTATGCATCCTTTTTTGGGGATTTGTTGTATGGTGCCACGGTGATTTTCACCGGATTCGTCGTCGCGAATTTTCCTCGCCAGGAATTCTTTGCAAAGAACATTTCGCCAAGCGATGGAGGCTGTGTCGAGCCAGTTGATGATTGTCAGTACTAGTCTTATGTCTATTATTGTACTGACAATCATCAATGCTAGTAGTTAGTATCAATACTACTATAGATTATCATCAGTTGATGATTGTCAGTAGCAGTATAGTATCAATACTACTATAGATTAGCAATATGACTATGACTGTTATGACTGTAGTTTGCACTATTGTTAGTATTAGTATTCGTGTTTACGATTTTGAATCTACGGTTATTCCTTACGAGTATTGATCACTATTAGTAGTTGCTGTCGCTATTGATTCATATTATGTGTGTGTGTGTTGCTGATTATTGGATTGGAACATGTTGATGTTGTTGTTATAGTATTCCTGTAATGAACATAGTCATCATGTCATTGTTATATGTTGTTATGATCATGAAGATTCTCATAGTGAGATCATGGTGCTGACTTTGGTGGCGATTGACAAAAAAACACCAGGACCAAGTTTTTCCGCAGGTGCTGAAGATACCAGCGCCATGCTCTCAGCTGCTTGGTTGCTGTGGAAGCTTGTCGCAGCTGCCGCGGAGTGCGCAGAGCAGATACGAGGTTCAAACGCCCAACATACATCAAAAATCATCAAAATACCAACTTGGAGTGGTATTCTTCTTCAATTCACATGTAGTACCCTCTGGTAAACTAACATAACTATGGAAAATCACCATTTTAAATTGGTAAATCCACTATAAATGGTACATTTTCAATAGCTATTTTGACATAACCAGAGGGTATGGTTCATTCAGTTCGATTGCATACCCATAGGGATGGTCATGGATCAATCCATTGGATTGATGGCATAAACCCATCATCTATCCCAGTATATCCCATAAATCATGATAAATCCCCCATTGGTTGGTTAACCATAGATAAATATAACCCATTTATCCCATCTATCCCATGATTTCACCAACCCATCATCAAAAAAAAAACAGCATTGGTTGGTTAAATCCCCCATTCGACGATCCATTCGACTCGTCCACATGTCGATGCCACGATCGATGCCGAGGTCCGAATCCGCGTGAGTTCCAACATGTCGCGGGGGGCGCCCAGCGTTTTCGAACCTCTCACCAGCTGTCAATTGGAAGTGTCCAATGGATATTTACCCTCTGGTAAACATACAAAAAACTATGGAAAATCACCATGTTTAATGGGAAAATCAATGAAAATCAACTATTTCTATGGCCATGTTCAATAGCTATGTAACAGTCATTACCAGAGGGTAAGTATTGACCAAGAATTCACGGCAAAGGAATGGGGATATACAAGGATATGACCAACCAAAAAATCAGATAGTCTGGAGAGGACACCGCCCCGGTGTCAGGATTGGCCAGCCATTTTGCGGCGAGTACCAGGACGCGAATCGACGATCTTGGACGCTTCAGCTGATCCAAGCATTTGAAGGGTCACCATCACTGGCAGGTGATGGATTGTTTGTTGATTATATTGTATTATAAATATATATATATATAATCAATCTTTGTCCAGTTGCAGTCAAATGGGATGATCCCCTTATCAATTCCATGTTTTATCGCGAATGATCCCCTTTTTGGCTTGGTTGGTTTGGATCACCCTCAAGCAACGACCAATCAACCAGTGACTGGGGCGCCCGGCAGGAACAAAGCGTCAAGTGCAACGAGCGCGCGGTCTACAAGAAGCTGGGCCTGCCAGCCAATAGCCAGGCCGTTCCAGCGGTGGTCGGTTTCGGTTCCAGGATCAAAATCGAAGACTCATGTTTCGTCATTTGGAAAAAGTGATACCATCTGGTTATTTAACAGTTTGCCATGGAAAATCACCATTTTTCATAGGTAAACCATCTATAATGACATGTTTTTCTTAGTTTCGTCACAATTAGGTGACCAAGGAACTTTGGGATCGAAGTTTGCCCCACTCTGCCGGGCTGCCGGTTAGGCCGTTTACTTGTTGTACAACGATGCGCAGCAGTGGGTGCTCACCTCAGCCAGCCGTTCTTCTTTCCATGATGGATCAAAACTGATGGACAATACATGACAATACCATATTTGGATATAGGAAGATATATGACTGAGGGGAATAATCAGTAATATATGACAGTATATTATATAACTGAATTTGCATATATGACTGGGGGAATAACCATTCACCAGCTATGACCTAGGGTATGACTGAGGGTATTCTCAGGCCTTTACGCCCCATGCCGATGGACGCCCGGATGGTTGGGCCTTTGTTGGAGATGCAGCTGGGAGTCCCGGTGTGAAGGTGGAGCTTCTGTCCAGAAACGAATCTATTTTGGTGGTTTCAAGATATCTCATTTTTTTCTATCTTCTTTGAATGTCCAGTTGATTTGGGGAGCTGTCATCGAAAATTGAATCATAGTTGGGTTGATATCTGATACTTTCGGAGTCTGTGCGTAGCCTTATGGTCATTCAAGATAGCAATTGAACATTGATGATTTATGAATGATTTATGAATGATTTATGCATGATTTATGAATGATTTTTGGATGAATTATGGATGAATTATCTAATTAAAATGACCATGGCAAGCATGGCAGCTTCAAATCCACCGAGGCGATGGACCCCACGAGCATTGGGGGCCCCTTTAGCATCTGGGTCGGGGAGTGTGGGACGTTTTGAGCGTGGGAAGTGGTGAAATGGTGAAGACACTTATTATAGATGGTTGGCTGAATAATATATATATATGACATTATATATCTTTATATATAACATTATATATAACTTTTATGTAACTGATTGTAGATCATGGTTGGCTGAAATGATGACTGATGTTGGCGCCAGGATGGCTCCGACTGGGTGCCTGACACCACGCTGAAGCTGCAGGAAGCTCAGGACGTCCCCCAAAAGGTAGAACAGTTTTTTCCAGGTGTCCAACTTTTTTTGAATCAAAAAATGGTGGGGTTGCTGTCTTAATCCCATTCCATGAATCTCTGAAACACCCCCATTCTATGATCACAAATATGTGATTTGATTCCCTACATCCATGATTTCTTAGGGCTAGTGAATGTTAGGGGGCAGATTAATCAAACCCTAGCTAGGCCTTAGGCTGTTTAATTGGGAAATTAAGATTTAAGTATCAAATTTTCACCTCCTAATAGAATAAACCATGGTTTATTAATCCGAGGCTTACATTCTAACATATATATATATATATATTCCCAGTTCCAACCGAACATCGCCCCTACAGAAACCCCATTTGCGATTCCTGGCCCAGGCTGGGCCCGGGACAATCTGCAGAGGAGGAGCCTTCCTCGGTCGGGCAGCTCAGTGGACAACCGGACATCGCCCTTATTTTGTGGTTATTTTATGGTTATTTAATGGTTATTTAATGGGATAACAATGGGATATATCATGATATAATGATACTATCCCAGTTCATTGCGATTCAACCAACCAGAAAACATGGTGATTCAACCAACAGATCATGGGGTAGACATGGTATAACACTAGCCGCATCTAGCCGGTTTTTTTTCAGACCATGCGATAAATTTAGTTGGATCACCCTGCCCCAAAGGGTGAAGGCCCCAACTGTATGGGCTTATTCATCACCAACAACTTATCCATTTATTGTTGATGCCGATAGGATGAGATGAGCAAACCAGAACCAGTTCTGGCGTTCGGATCGCGAAGATGGCTAAATCCCACTGCAGTTAGGAACCTGAGAGCAAGAGTTTCTAAGCCCGGTGGTTTCCTTTAAGAGTCATTTTGTGTAGGTAAGTCCAGAAGCATCAGAAAGATCAGAGATCGATGGAGTGAAATGCTGAAGGGCCGCAGCCTGCGGTTTCCACAGCTGCCATCCAACAATTCTGGGTCGATCCCCAACAATTCAGGTCAGAAATAAGTTGAAGATCTAAAGATCTATTTCTTATCACATGATACAATGATACTACATCATAATATGACATGCCATTGCAATGCCATTGTACTATGCACTAATTTAAGATAATATAAGTTGTATTGTCGATTGTTATTGCCATCATGGGTATCCCATGGTTGGGTTTTAATTGCATTGATGGTTGTATTTTGATGGTAATGCTTTAAATGCTTTATGTAGTTAATCAATAGTGTATCGTTTAATACCTTGAAGCATCCCACTGGAAATTCATAGTGTATTTATTGTCATGGCTCGTTATTTCCAATTGATGGTCAACCTCCGGTATTTCCGTAAAATCATCTCCATTAACACATATTAATATAGATTGTGTGATGATTGATATTAATATTGATATGTAATATATAGGGCAATAGATATTGATTATCTATTCATATCTATTCAATTTTTTTAGGGTGATATTTTTCTATGTTTCCCCATATTCACATTATTAATGGGTGATATTATTTATTATCTATAGAACTTAAATGAGGTATCAATAGATATATCCAATAGATAGATATTATAGATATTATCTATATGGGTAATATTACTATTCTATAGATATTGATGATTCATCGATATGTCCAATCTGTGTCACGGCTTCGCGTCAGCGCTCCAGTGGCTCCAGGTCGTGTCAGCGCAACCATCTGGCCTTCAGGCGGCGCAAATGGGATAGGAAGACGAGCGACTTTTCATGGCTCACTTGGGATATAAATTTGGGTATGGATCAATACCTATTAATACCATTTTTAGGGGGATGAACATCCATTTACCAGCTATTTTGATGTTCACAAGGGGTACAAGGTTTTGACACACTGCCATTTGGCACATATATGTGTCACTATGTGTCTATATATATACATATACATATACATACATACATATATATATACACACATACATATATATATATATATGCATTATACATATATGTAAATTTATATATACAGATGTGTATATATGTATAGTTTATACAATATATGTTTATAGTTAGCGTTTTGTTGCTTAGTTATCAGGGCATGTTCACAAAATTGGGTCCATTCAAGGAGTTTCCAAATCTCCACAATAAAATACATATATATATATATACATATACACATGTGATCACATAATCACGTGTATAGCTATAGATACAACGATGTGTGGATCATACAGATGTATAGATACAATTAAACATATAGATATACAGAAGATATGTAGGTACAATTCCTTTGGAAATCATGCAAGACAAACCATGTTTTTTTTGGGGTCGATCTCCTGGCAGATACGTTTTTCGGTCAGGACATCGAGCAACAGGAAGAGGTCGCGGCGCCGGTGGTGGCGGCCCAATCGACCCTGCCTGAGGAGGCCATCCTGGTGTTAGTTTGTTAAGAAAAACCCATAGAAATACCATAGAAATATCAGAAATATATTAATTTTCAGATGGATTTAACTTCCATTTCTACTGATAGTTTGTAACATTGTAATACCAGACTGTCAACTATCAACCAAGAAAAACTGTATTTGTAGTAGGAGTACATCAGCTCTGGTGATATTACACTAATACTCACTGATACTTTGTAAAATCCTACTCCCAGTGTAGTTATTGATAGATTGTTAAGAAAAATACAACAGTAAGTAGTTGGTTTACCACGTTGTACCGCATTGATCATGATGATAATAATAATAATAATATTGATATTAATAATAACAAACATAATAATAAGAATAATAGTAATAATAATAGTAATAATAATGATAATACTAATAATAATACTAATAATAATAATAGTATATTGTATAGTAATAAAATGATGATGTTTGATGATGATGTTTGATGATGATGTTTGATGATGATGTTTGATGATGATGTTTGATGATGATTGGGGATGATTAGTGATAATGGCTTATTATTGATGATGATTGATGGTGATTAACGATGATGGTTGATGATGATGGTCTCCATGATTTTGAGATTATTATGTTGATGACTATTGATATTCGCATTTATTATACTTTATTCATATTTATTCTTATTGTTATGATTACAACATTGCTTATATGGCGTAATGGTCCTGCTGCTATGTTGTAATATATTGCTATGTTGTAATGGTGGGAGTGTAATGGTGGGGGCGTAATGGTGCTGTGACAGGTCAGGGCTTTGAGCATGTTACACTGGAAGTCCCACTGGAAAGCGTCGCAGCCCGGAGCCCGGAACGGAGGGGGCAGCCAGGGAGTTGGGTTCGAAAGTTTCTGAAGCGTCCTGAGATCCAGATATGTCATAAAATCTGAAAGAAGGAAAAGAAATGAAAGCCCGCATGATATGTTAATATACATATATATATATACATATATATATACACATATGTATCTGACATCTCTTCAACTTTAACCATGTTTCATCACAGAAGTTCCATTTGGTCAAACACAGAAACGACATGAAACGACCAAGGCGCTGCCTCATCGACTGGCCCACGGGCCCTGACGGATTGGACCAAAAGCCCCTGCCCCTGCATCCCGGTGTCCGTCCGCCACTCAAGCGACCCATTTATCACATGTTCATAAGATGTCGAGTCACGACTAAAGTGCCTAAAGCATCCTAAAATCCAGAAGTCTCCAAAAAACTCATGTATCATATGTATCATGGTACGTGTTCCTAATTTTTCCATATTTTTGAGTCACTTAAAACTCACCACGCGTTCCAGTCCCTCGCCGTGGAACCCGCGGCCGGCTTCCTTCCGCCGTTTCCGCCGCCTAACAGGTCGCGGTGTGCTCCCCAATGGACTCCGTGGTGGCCTCGGATACGAGAGGATACCCGAGAGGATACCCTGGGAAAACTGTCGAGTCCGGTGACTTTACTATCATTCATGATGAACCATTAATGTGGTAAACCATGAATGTGATCATCTAGGTAGTATTTTCATGATAGTAAATGATAGTAAATGATAGTAAATGATAGTAAACCATTAATGATGAACCTGGTAGCATTTTCATGATAGTAAACCATTAATGAATGTGGTAAACACTACTCATGTGGTGTTTTTTTATGAAAAACCATGAATTACCATGAATTTACGACTTGAATGTTGAATGAACCTGGGTGAACCTGGGAGATGGATCCATACACTTAGAACTTTGTTTTTTGAAACACTTTGCTGACCCTTTTTTGTCCCAAAAAAGTGCTGGGGATTGGGGCTGCTTGACGCGAATTCGCTGCACCGAGGCTATGTCATTCTGCGCAATGCCATGCCTCCGAAGCGCTTTGAGGCGTCGATGCATCCTGTCCCAGCTGAGACCAAAGATGATGAGGTGATATATGTATATACGTATATATATATATATATGTATGTATATATATATATACATATATATATATATGTTTATGAGGTATATTTATGAGGTATTAACATGCGTATTTGTGAGGTACAGTATGTGTGAGGTATATGTGAGGTATATATGAGGTGTATATGAGGTGTATATGTGAGGCGTGTATATATATATAACATTTATATAATGTTTATGTATATATATATATATATATATGTGAGGTATTAGCATGTGTAACATGCATCATGGATCTCCCTGATCCCTGTAGTTGATCAGGCGCACATTGAGCTGCACGTTGGCAGCATTGATGAGGACTGGGCCACTGGGGGATGTGACGGAGCCATCCAGATGAGGCCAGGGGAATCACTGGCCTTCAGTGCCAGGATCCAGATGAGCAGGGCATTGCCCATATGATGGAGCACGTTTGCTTCCTTGGGAGCCGAAAACGCCTGGGACTGAATTTGGAGATGCCAAGCATTGCCAAGCCGCCGGTTTGAAGTGGCCGGTTTTTTTCACCGTATCAATGCGGGTTTGTTTTGGAGATCATGATAAATATGATAAGTACATATAAGTACATATAATGCAGTGAATTCAGTCAGTTCTTTTTCTTAACAGCCCGAACTGCAGCTGAAAAAATACATCCCAGCTCGGTCCATGTCCCATCAATCCATTGTGGGCTTACATCGATGTGCTTAGCCCCGAAAAAACGTTTGAGGAAACAGGTTCTGACATTTATTGAAGGTGGGCTTCTGAATGATTGTGGCATCATATTATGTATATATATATATGCACAAGATCACCACTATATTTCAAATATGCATAATATCATTCTGCCCCCATTACTTAGGCCATCACCGAACCAAACAGTCAAACAATTCCATGAAAACCACCATTAAACCACCATTAAACCACCATTAAACCACCATTAAACCACCATTTTGCCGGACTCCTTCCTTTTTCTCTGAGGTGAACGTCTCATCGGTACTGGCTCGCGCTCCAATGCGCTGACGGATTTCCAGCGCCTCGCAAAAACCCCTGTGATGACGGGACGCTGTTCATCCCCAATTAGAACTTGGATTTAACATGATTTTCCCTCTGGTAAACTAACATAGCTATTGATAAAAAAGGTCATTTATAGTGATTTACCCATTAAAAAATGGTGGTTTTCCATAGTTATGTTAGTTTACCAGAGGGTAACCATCATGCATGGTGATTTGACCATCATATATTGCATGAAATTTCCTACTGGTTGGGGTACCAGTAAAAACCAACGAAATACATTGAAATAACAAAAGGTTTGGAAGGGACATCCATAAATCCCAGCTATTTTGGTGTGAAAACCTGGTGGCCAGGGTTTTGATTCATACTATTGAGATTTCAGCAACACGGTAAGGGAACGAAGGATTCAAGATCCATAAAGCCAGCGATTTTGACATGAAAACCATGGTACCTGGCTGAATTCGCTGAACCGGTTCCGAGGCATACCATCTACCACATCCATGCACCCGTGAAGCTGGAGGATGGCAGAGGTATGTACCTCCCTGCGCTCGAGGCATCGGCAGTACGGTGAAGGTAGTGAAGATGGGAGATGTGGAGAGATGTGGATATGGTACGTTATGTAGATAGATTAGCTTAGATTAGATTAGATTAGATAGGATAGATAGAGACAGACAGACAGACGGACGGACGGACAGACAGACAGATAGATAGATAGAGACTGCGTGTATATAATATACATATATATATATTACAAATAATATCGAGTCTTCTGAGACCTCTGGATGTGTTTTAAAACCTCATCCCAAATCCCGACCTCGCAGGCCTTGTACGAGATCGCCTTTGCTCCAGAGATGCTGCCGCACCGTATCGAGAAGGAGCGCAAGGCGCATCAATCCATAGAGGTTGGGATGGATCAATCCACGATTGTAAATATCGTCATTTATTATGGTCAATCCATATGATACATCCATTATTATTACAATATTATTGTCATGATTTATCCATTATTATTCTTATTAAATCTTATTAATCCATAATCATTGTCAGTATATGTCATTATCAATTCATTACAATGAATCAACTCTTCTGGATCATAATGACAACAATTATGTTTCTTTTAATGATAACAATCAACTAATAGATTACTATAGATTATGATCAATCAACTGTTAATCAAATGTAACTGATATTTCTTTAATTACAGAAGTTGATTAACAGTTGATTAACAGTTGATTAACAGTTGATTAACAGTTGATTAACAGTTGATTAACAGTTGATTAACTGTTCATAACAATCCTTACAGGACCACTTCTCCAGAAAATCGCGCGGGCCGACCCAACGACCCAAAAACAGGCAGTGCTGGCTGAGATGCAACAGGTGAACGTGTCCTGGCGAGACCGGTGGATCTTCCGTAGGATTTGGAACGACTCGTGGGTAGTCAGTGGTTGATACCAACAGTTAATATAGCGACCATAAACCATAATTAAACCACTGATAAGGCAACTGAACACTATCTTGGGGGCCCCATCCTGTACCAACAGTAATGTGAGAAATTTCGTAGAAAACCTCCAATTTATTCCAACTTTGGATCCACATGTTTGTTGGCATCTTGATGCTTGATGCTCAAAAGTAGCCCCACACCCAAATCGGCTAGATTTTCCATATCATGTGCTCGGAATCATTTTACCATGTGTTTATTTGAAGGCTTGTGAACATCCATATTTTGATGGTAAAAATCATATTTACCGGTAACAATAGTTTCACCAATTTACAGCGAATATTTTGTTGGTCATTTAAACATGCGTTGTTTCCTCTGTTATATGTACCCGGGGCCTGTTGTTGTCTAACAGTTCGACCCTGAAAACACACCAATTTTCACTGGAAACGCATCTTCCCAATCTTCCACCCCCCGAGGACCCTAGGTAGGGTCGTCATGTCAAGAAAGGGGCAGGGTATCCTGTAAGTGTAGATAGATTAGATTAGGATAGGATGAGATCAGATTAGCACTTCTTATTCTATATATTTCTATATCATCCTATAACTTTTCCTCCTTTTTTTTGGTTTTCTTTAGGCTATCGTTTAGCTATCCGTTCTTTCCATCAAGGACATGGAGTACCGCATTGAGACCTGGACCTTGAGCGGTCTGCACGAGACCAATAAGCTGGGCTCGTCGCTTGGCTCGAAGAACGTTATTGATGGTTTGTGGTGGATAATATAGGATATGTGTGACTGGTGATTAATACTGGGTTAAATATTGCTTCATATGGGTTCATATGGATTAATAGTGGTTAAATATTGGGAAATAAATGGAAATATGGGTTGATATTGGCCATTTAAAGGTAAAGAATGCAAAAAAAAATGCGTAGCTAATATGGGTTGGAACTTCATTTTCTATCCATTGAAAGAACGAAACAAAATCGTGTGTACCGCATTCTTGGACAAACCCTACATGCTGGGATGAAGATCTACAAGATTGGTGCCTAATTTGGTATGAAAACAAGAGTATGAGGGTTGACCCATGGTCATGTGAGAATCGTGGTTGGATTTTTCCACATGTTTTTTATATTTGTAATGGGAAATGACCAGTGCATCTCAGAGTTACTGTACTTCTCCACCTCGACGCAGGCAATTCCCCATCGGCAAGGAGGAGCAGATCAAAGCCTGGCAACAGAAGGACCATGGTCGACTGGTGGATGTTGGTCCTTTCATAAGAATTTTGCTGATGTGTTTTCTGGCTGATTTAGTTTAGTTTGTTGTGGTTGATTTATTTGAGATGTTTTTTATTTCAGTGGTTGATTTGGTTGATTTAGTTCTTTAAAACATATTGTTGTTGGTATTCATAGATTCAGACCATGTCTGACCATTTCGGTGGTATTAGATCTGTTACCCTCTGGTAAATTAGCATAGATCCTCAGAATTTCGCCATTTTTTGGTGGTGTCCAAGGCCGATGACTGCCGCGTCAGGACCTCCGCAACTTCCATGAGAAGTGGTACTACCCAGGCAACGCCACGCTCTACGTCGACCCCTCAGAGAGTTGAAAAACCGTTGTCCCAACAAAACCAATCCAATGATCTATTGATCTATTGGTCTATTGGTCTATTGGTCACATATATTATACTACATATGTATATATATATGAGATACGGTCAAAATAAGCGTAAACTACTTTAGTTAGGGAGGGTCCAGTTGTATCCAGAAAGTGCACCAAACCATGTAAAGCGACAGGGCCCCCCCAAAAAAGCGATAACTTGTAACCATATGAGAGTGCATTAAACTTTGTGTAAACCAAGAACATATTGTTGTGCACCTTCATGCGATGGGCAAAATTGATGAAGAAAAAAAATCAACCTGCAGTGCCCACGTTTCTTGCAGTGGCCATGTCATTTGTTGTCCAAGGTGATTGAACCGTTGCTTTCTGCAGGCAGTTTTTTTTTCTCCCAGGTCCCAAAGCAGTAGAATTAAACTAAACTAAATGACTAAATGCAATTGAATTCTGAATTATATACAGCAAAAACAAGTTTTTAATCAATTCTGATTTCCGTTTATGTTCTGTATAATTCAATTTGAAATTTGTCTTCCTTTGTTTTCTTTTTTTCTTACCTTCCTTCTCAATTAAAACTAAACGCAATTGAATTCTGAAGTAAATCAAAACTGATTTTGAATTCAATTCTGAATTCCATCTATGATTATTTGTTTCTTTTTGTTTAATTTGTCCTTTTCATGTCCTCTTTCTCTTCCTTTTTTGATAATCCTGGTGTTCTAATTTAGCGATAACCTTAGCGATAACCTAGCGATAACCTTTTGTTGAAAAAGGGACCCTGGACGAGGGATAGACTCATTTGACCTAGAATTATTGATCTTATAATATCTTATATTGGTTACTGTCATTCTAGTTTGGAGTTGAAATTGTAATAAATGTCCTTGCTTAGGAAAGAGTCTGGGAATGTGCTTAGGTAGCTCCGCAACATGGTTGCAAACGCAAAGATAACCAGCGCCCCCTTAATCCATCCCCGGCAGTTTAGAGATCTGAATCCGTGAAGCCAATTCCGCTGCATGTTTGCATTATTTAGTGTTGATTTGAATACAACACTGTAAAGCGATAGGGCCCCACAAAAAAAAAGCGATAACCTAAATTTTCGTACGAAGCATCAGCAATTGATTGTGACGGCGGCTCACAATTATATACATATACATGTATATATATATACTATAGACATCCAGGCCCCCTGGGTGGATGAAAAAAACATGCCCATGTGTTGCTTTCATCAATTCTTATTTCATGACGATGCCACTGAGGTGGTGGGCGACTTGGACGAATCGGAGATGATCGATGGCATCAAGAAGGTCGCAGACCTAAGCAGTGAAGAACATATGAAGAAAATGGGAAGAACATGTGGAGAAAATGATGTTATATATATATATATATGGTACTGATGGTACTTGAGTGCACTTGAGATTTTATGAATTCTTATGATCTATGATAGACATGTTAGACCTTTAAGAACTATTCAGTATAACTAGCATCGAAGTCCCCAAAATCGGCAAAGTGCTGGCAGATGGATTGTCCACCACAGCACTGGTGGATCTTGAAAGTGTACCTTGGTGCTTTTGCCCCGTGATTTCGACTGCTCCGGTCTTGCTGGTGGTTGAAATCCATCCCTTCAGGAAATCCATCAATTGGCTGAAAAAAGCCCTATCTTTTCCGGTGACAAATGGTGCTGCTTAGATCATTTAGATCAGCATGTTCGCTGAAATTCAATCGTTCCAACAAGATCAACAAGCGATTCCTTTTCCATCGGTCCGATCGTTGGTGGCCAGATCTTCCAGCGCTGCCAGGTCTTCGAACCAGCGACCGCCAGACACAAGTCCGAGCCCAGGGGGCGATGATGGGATTGGAAAACACATTTGTGCCAACTTTGTGCCAACATGTGCCAACTTTGACGAAGTGGCCTTTATTAAGCTTTGACAGGCTATGCCCAATGCGAGAATTTTTAAGCCGACTCCATGTTTGTTCTATGATTCTTGATGTACTTGATTGGCAAATTGTAGAATTGCACTTGTCCATGGCTCACAGTCGAGGGATGCTTTGATGGAGTAAATACCAAAGGATTTTCCTCCAATTTTTCCCTTCAACAACATATTCGTCCAAAATTTTGTCTCCAAATGTTCCCTAAACAGTCGAAGGATTTCTTCGGGGGTGGATGAAGAACTTGGGAACCTGAGAATCCCACGGTTCAGTAACAAAAAAGTTGCCATTTTTTGGTCCCACGTTCAGACACAGCCATATTTTCTGAGTTGCTTATCATATCCTCATATCCAATTTGTATATAGTTGTCACATATTAACCAGGTTAAATCAGGTTAAATCAGGTTAAACCAGGTTAAACCAGGTTAAACCAGGTTAAACCACCCTTTTTTTGGTTGAAAAACCATTAAACACCTACTAACATTGGTGAAAACCAGTGAATCCCACGGGGTTCCTCCGGTGACATCTTCCGACAGGCCTTCACCGGACAGTGCCATCATGGAGCCCGTGTGGGGCGAGGCCTGACATCTATATACTAAATATATACAACTACTAGTGTGTATATTATATATATACACAGGTATGTATAAATATATCTATTTATCTATATATATATATGTATATACATGAGACCCCATATACTTCATACAGGTAGAATTGGATAGATGATATATCATGCTTTAGTCCTGCTCAGATCCGTTTCACTCGTTAAGGCCTCTGCAGACGCCAAGTCCCTCTTCCGCCGGAAGATCGCCCGAGATCGGCCCGAGCAGCTGCATAACTTCAGTCAGTGGCACTCAGCAGCCACTAATTGGGTAGTAGTTCATTTGGTCAATGGTATATTACCCAATATAAATCGGCCGACTAATAGTTCACATAGTTGGATTGTAGTATATTATATATATATATATGGATTGTATATATATATATATAGTTATATTGCGATAGACTTGGGTTAATAGTAGTTCATATAGTTGGGTATTTTTGGTACCAAATTACCCGTTGGCCTAGTTGTTTAGTATGGCGGGTTATAGTTATACCACCTGTGGACATGCGCGGAGCCATCTTGCTGGTGTCCGAGCTGCCAACGCTTGAGGTTTGCCCATGATTGGATCCGATCATGAATTCACAAAGGCCCGGGGGGTGCGGAAAGATAGCCCAATGGCCCCTGTTGAGGGGGGGGTCAACAAGCTGAGGTCATTTCTTAAAGTGCCTGACCCTGAAGGAGTTTGAGAAGCAATCCCAGTTTGAGACACAAGATCTTCGGCTTCACAATTCTGATCCTGGTGTGCCAGGCAGCAGCTTTTGACACCAAGAGTGGTGGCAAGCCTGGGGGCTCAGTCACAATCCAAACTAACGTAGAGACGTGGAAAATCCCACCATGAAAAAGTAGATCATGGAATCATATGGAAATATATTATGGAATCTTTTCGGAAAGGAAACCATGGATTTCCATAGATGTCCCATCGATTTCCGCAGTTTTTGCTGTTTTCCGCCTGTTTGGAGGATCATCCTCTCAACAGCTGAGGCCCTGGCACGGACCTCTGCGTATCTTCCGCAACGAGTTGTTGGAAGGTTTGCAGGTGCGCAAGGGCCTAAAAAAGGGCCTAAAAAAGGGCCTAAAAAAGGGCCTGGTCGATGGGAGATTTGAGCTGATTGACCGGCAAAATGGATGGTGAAAAGTTGGTGGCGAAGGTTTTGATGCTGAACATATGCCACCTGAGGGATGGTCTACACCATTTGGATCCACCGTCCAAAGAATGTCCTTCTATGACAGTGTTTTTCTTGCTGGCCAGCTTCAACTGCGAGACTAATTTGATCTAATGTGCATTTAACAAATCACCAACTCAAATTGTAAATGAGGCAATCGCGCTGTTTTTTGTTTTCTTGATGTCTAGTTTCAAGCTCCCTATGGAGCAAATGGGACAAGCCCAGTGCCCGGCAGCTGAACTTCTACGCGAAGACCCCGGTGCGGCCACTGCGAACCTACGAGGACCTGCAGTTGGTGAGATCCTAGAAGGGGGTACCCTCTGGTAAACTAACATAACTATGGAAAATCGCAATTTTTAATGGGAAAACTCACTATTTCTATGGCCATTTTCAATAGCTATTTTGACATATCATAACCAGAGGGTACCCATAAATTTGATGGTTCATCATGGTTCATCCCCATTTTCTCCTTGAAACTGGAGCGTATGTGTTTGCCTATAAAATCGCACATTCCCAGAACGTCTCAGGACTAGAATCGTCCCCACAATGATGATGGTGTGTGTATATATATATAGATATGATATAATACATAGATAGATATAGAAACCAAACAGGGGTATAGATATATAGATATATACATGATAGCGGTATAGCATCTACGAAGCGCCTTTTTCAAGAAACACTAACCTTTGTGCCGATAAGTTCGAAAGCATCAAAATCCGAGACCAATTCATCAACCCAAACCACTGTGCAACCATGACCTGAGATGGTTCGAGGGCAAACTCTTGGTCCCGTCATAAAATTCTTGGATTGCTGCTGTATGAACTGGGAAGAAACGCTCAGATAGGAAATGGAGTTCATACTTTTGTTGTCGTGACTTTAATTTTCAACCGTTCTTGGAATGACAACGGTAACATATTTTCCTGCAATTTTCTTAAGATTTTCCCATGTTTTCCAGGCTCAACCAGCATTGTCTCACCAGGATATTCGCAACCTGGTGGCTGTCCGCATCCTCGTCGGCGTCCTGCAGTTCCGCATCGTCTCGCGCTACAGTTCCAATCATGTGCGCAGCTGCAGAAATGTTGGACTGGGAAGATTGTGAAGATGGCGTTCACGTGGGTTCCTATCAGTAGATGATGGTAATATGCTTAACATAGGTTCGCGGAGTAGAGATGATCGATGTGGACAAGCCGTTGCAGAGTTAAAATTAACAGAATAGAAGCAAAGTTGCTCTGTGTTCTCCCACTTGAATTAAAGTGGGAGCTGCAAAAGGGGGGTACTCTAGCAACGCTTTGGCACCCCGGAACTGCAGGGAAAGAAAGCAATGCCATTTGGAGCACGTGGATTTCATTTCTGTTTAACAACATTTTGGATTTTCGAAAGTCACAAAATCTCATGAGTCGTTGAATCAGATGGTTCAGTCGTGTGATGTCCATTTCACCGTAGAGGCGCCCGTGCAGATCGATCACAGCGATTCATTCCGTGAAGGATGTGCGGTTTGGATCCTCGGTCAACGGATGCGGTTTGGATCAACGATATGCACCAGTTACATCCAGTTACTCTACTGGTGGCTGACAGATTTCCGGTTGACATACTGTAGATTTGCCACTAGCAATGGTGAGTGAGCCACTTTCAGCAAGTTTTTTGGGGGGGATTCTCTGAGGTTCAGTACTTAGCCAGGTGGTTTGCCCTGCTCTTTCCCAGGTAGGTTTCGACTTTTTACACATACAATATGCTTACGGCTCACGTAATCGTAGCTATATATATAATATGTGTGTGTACATCATTATATATCTATGTATGTATATATATATAATTATATATATAGTAAATGTGGAAAACATAATTATGGGAAAAATGCCAAACAAATTCCCGTGATAGACAGGAGGTCGCCTGTCATTCTTTGACTTGTTTCCCATAATTCTTTCAACGACTGTATACATGGGTACATACATCGCTGGAGATGACTGTTCTCTTCGAGGTGGGCATTGCTGGAAGTGGCTTCAAACTCATTCTTCTGCAAATATAGTTGGCATGACATGTCATGCCATGGCATTAAATAGATAGATTTTTGATAGACAGGTAAATGATGGTAAATTTTTATACAACATATATTTATCATAGTTGTTTCATCCTCTCCCATCTTTCCTTTCCAAATTTCAGCTCTCAACCCCAACAAAGGTGACCTCCATCACCGTGAACGCGGACCCCAGGGATTGGCGAAATGCCTTGGCCTGCGTGGTGCAGGAGGCGGCCTGGCCGGTTTTGCCACAAAAAAAACCAAGGTGATTTTCAACAAAGATAGTGGATGGATAAATAGATAGATACTATATGATACTATCCATAATATCTATTTATACCAAGATTGTTGATATTTTCAATACTAGTAGCAAGATGATGATGGTGTTATACCAATAATAGGTGTTATACCAGATCATTAGGTGTTATTATTGTTCACCAAGATTGTTGATGCCAGGCTTGATTTTCAAGCCTGCCAGATCCGCGCCATTTGTGACTATGGCATCACCGAGAGCGAAATGAAACGCTATATGGATGCCATGCTCAAGGACCGGTGACTGGATCACTCCCTGGTGGTTGATGATTGAGGACAGTAAATCATTCAGCACAGAAAAGAAGGACATGTTTTCGGAGAAAAAATTGAAGATTTGGCCAGCAAGAATTGCGGTCTGCCGGGACAAAATATGGCTATGGATCAATACCTATACATACCATTTTTAGTGGGATGAACATCCATTGACCAGCTATTTTGATGTTCACCAGGGGGATAGGGTTTTGACCCATCCCCATATGACAAAATGCGGATTTGATATACAAACATGAGGATTTTACCTGCAGCAATTTGCTGAAATAGTTTGCCTTTGCTCTCATCCACTGGGAATCCCAAGGTTCTATCCTTCGGGTGTGATTCAAGTCTGTGGGCATCGTTTTTTTTTGCCAGAAACGTCCACTTGTTGGGGATTTCCCAGCCAGTTGGAGGGTAGATTACCCACAGTTAGCTGGATGGACATGGACATGGTACCAATGGTACCAATGGTATCGCTTGGTAAGTCCCCAGCTATGGGTCTGAAATGGTGGATTTTGTTTCCAAATGGCCATTGAAATATGGGGAGGATGATGTTTGAGATACATACTGTATATATATATGATATATATATATGCTTATATATATATGCTTATATATAATTATATAATATACTATAATATAATACTATATTATACTATACTATACTATATTATATTATATTATATTATAATATATATATATATACATATATATATATATATATTTGGAGCGCCCTGTTTTCAGACACCCAATTGTTTCCCAAACTTGGAATACACCAGGGTACCTTGCTGCTTTCCTTGAAGGATCACCAGTAACTTGGATGAACCACGATTCACCATCATCAACCATTACTCACCATTATTGGATGTTATTTCATTGAGTTAACCGTCTGACTAACCATTATTCATCATAACCAACCCTCAAAAACTTACAGTATCTTCTAGTGTGTATGTTAACCATCATTAACCATCATTAACCATCATTAACCACTACTAGTCATTATATAAGCATCATAAACCTGTCACCATTCGGCAGGACGTGCAGAAAGGGGTCCAAGAGAACGACACGGTGCCCTCCGAGGCGGCGATTCTGGCAGGGATTCTTCTCCTTGATCTATGATGGATTTATGATGGAATTATTCTTGATTTATGATAGATTTTCGATGATCTATGAGAGTATAGTTAAGATTGAAGTATAGTTGATGAATGTTGATGTATGATAGTTAAGTTGGTGAAACTTGAACTTGGTGAAGAAAGTGTTCGGTTGATTTGGGGTAGATAACAAACTGGTATTCGTTGGCGACACAACCGAAGGGCACCACCTTGCAGGGATGATTGTTGCCCCTGTTGTCCCTGTTGCCCCTGTTGCCCCTGTTGCCCCTGTTGCCCCCTGTTCTCATGGCATTGGATGCAAGGATGGAGATTGGTCCCTTCTCAGTTGTCTTGTGAGTTGCATATTCGGTTTCTTCCAACGTTCCAAACCTGAATTGAGTTTGATGTTTGTGATGAGTCTTGGTCTCTCATATGGGAACTTGTACTGTCTTCTTTGTACTCGTGACATGTTTTGAAAGCCCCCCCACCACCATCTATGTGGGCATGAAATGTCACTTGGACATGTTGGAAAAGTGGCTTGTCTCAAAAAAGGGTACTAGAAGATCCTATGGAAATCCATGGAAAATATGATCCAATTACTAGATGAACCATACCCATTTTCCCATGGTTTATGATCATGGCAACTTCCCTTTCAAGTTGCCATAAGTTGGGAACTTGGGGGTATACGGTATACCACATGTATAGACAAACCCGAGGCCAAATAGAAGAATCCCACCATTTTCTATTTTTTGTACTGCTTTCCATACATGTTCACCTGCACAATCGCAACCTGCAGCGTTTTTTTCCTTCCTGAATCTTTTTGAACCAGAGATGTTTTCCATTGATATGACTTTTCTGGATGTGTTTCCTTCTTTCAAGTGCCATAACGTGGGGTATTCCCCATATTGACCAGGATCACCTGAACTTCATCATGACCAGTGATGTCTTCGACCATGCTGGCTGCCTAGATTCGCAACCGATGCCAGTGATATCAGTGATATCTCCTGATTTTTGTGTATTGTAAATGTTGGATGATGTTGGATCTGTTTTTTGATTCTTGTTTGATTATTTGTCAAAATGTTTTTAGATAATTTCGGTGCACATCAGCTGAATGCCCAGTAGTTTGCGAAACAAACGGAGCATCCCGCGGGTTGCTGAGATCGTGATGCACCCTGAGCAGTCCTACGGAGCTTTCAAAGAGGCTCCCGGGGTTGGGGAGCGGCGCGAGGTCCCTCAGATCACCAGTTTTTCATGGGGGGATGGATTCACACCTATGATGGAACCCATCATGTTGCATCAATTTTGGTGATGAACATCCATTTTTCACATTTGCCATCCATGATTAAAAATGGTGATTTTCCATAGTTATGTTAGTTTACCAGAGGGTAACATCCATTTACCATCCATTTAAGTCATCCAAGCCGGCTATAAAAAAAACGCTAACGCTGCCCAGGTTGCTCCCACCGTGACTATGGAGCAGGCCAGACAAGTGTGGTGATGCTAGGGGTTTGAGGGGAGGAAATCTAAGTGGAGAAAATGGCTATGAAAATGGATATTATGTTGACTGTATAACAAGATGAAGGAGAAGAAGAAGGAGAAGAAGAAGGAGAAGAAGAAGAGGAAACAACTGCCACAAAAAGAAACTGACCGCAAGAGCAACGAAATGAGCCAAAGCGGACCTGGGAGGAGTCGAACCTCCAAAGCAATGTTGATTGATGACTCGGCATCAAACACACAACGCCGCATCCAATGGGCAACAGGTCCTGCCAACTTGGCAAAGGAACATACATTTTGATGTTCATTCACACCAGTGTTTTTGTGGGTATTTATAGAGTATTTATAGAGGAGAAGCCAGGAATTCCCAGGGAATTCCTTACCACTCCAATTCGCGTTCCAAGATGTGGTCAGAACATTTACGTGACGTAGCTGAAGGTTTTTTTTCTGCCACCTGCTGGGATCTTGGCCGAAGAACACGAGCTGTCTCCATGGTTACATCTCCAACAGAAGTTTTACACCGAAGCGGCCGCAGAAGTTCTATCTGTAATCATTGGTGTTTTATTGGTGTTTGTGGTCATTTCTTGTGACACATGGTTGTGATTAATTTCTGGTTATGACTGTTACAGTTCGCCATGGTTAAGCCATGGCCCTAATCGAAATAGATGCTTTACCTATAAAAAAAAAATGGGTGGATCTTTCCATGGCTATTGCTGTTAGTCATACATCACCCGATGCTACCCCTTTCTGCTGGCTCCACGGTCCAGGTCCATGCCACGGCCAAGTGGATGTTGGGCTTCATCGGGTACTACGGCCTGGCCGCTGCGCCGCCCATCACGGCCATCGTGGTGTGGCTCGGCGCATGAGATGATCAGATTCCAGTGATCTTCTAGTGATTACGATTAAGATCGATTGAGTAATGTTAAGTATCCATAGGTCCATAAGTATCCATACATATATATATAATTATATATCCCAATTTTGGAGATTATATATCCAATTTCGAGCCATATTACGGCGGATTTATGAGAAAATGCAGGGAAAAGCTATGGGGATGGTTGCTGGAAGCTCCCCTCCATCTGCCCGAGTGCAGGTGCCAAGTATCTGCAATCCCATAAGACCAACATGGAATCCAAAAAAAATGGCGGATTTGAAAGACATTTTTCTATGAGTTTCTGAGTGATTCCCTATTGGCCACTGGCATTTTTCGGATGTTCCATGTTAAAATTCCTTCATGTCGGCCACGTTAGCCCCAGGTGCACACCCACCCAGGTCTATGAGGAGCTGGGTAAATCGTGGCATGACTTGACCCTATCGTGACATGATGGCCGGTAAGGGAAGCTAATAAAACTGGTACCATCTGGTTATGACTAACATAGCCACGGTATATAGATGGCCCATAGAAATAGATGGTTTACCTATTAAAAATGGTGATTTTCCATGGCTATGTTAAATAACCAGATGGTATATTATTTTTGTTTCATGGAATTTCAGGCTTTAGGAATTGATTTCTCCAGATGGGCCACAGATTCAAGATGTCGTTGAGATTGGATTGGAAAGGATGTTGAAGAAATTTGGGGAGTTTGACCAAGTTGGGTTTGAGGGAACATAGATTATGATAGGTGTCAGAAAGACATCATTGTTCTGGATAGTCGGACAGTTGATTTGGGAATGGATCAGGATGATCAAGCATGGTCAAAACCGTTTTTTTTTTCAGAGGATGAACATGACAGAAATCCCAGCGATTTTTGGTGTGAACGACAGGAGCACAGCGGCAAGTGGGTAGGAAGCCTCAGGGTGACCCATGGCAGTGGTACAACAAGAAGCGCAGACACAAAGGAGACTTGGGGATCCGTGATCCCATTTAGTAGATTATCCCAGTTACAACTGGGTTATAACTGGGTTATAACATGTTATAACCCCCACTGACCACCAAGTGGGATGATCCTCCAAGTAGACTATGATCGAATGGATTCAACGTCCAGTTCTTTGCAGCGGCTTCGGAGCATCGTTCTGATTCTCAGAAGTGGTTGAAGGGAAAGTGGCTCACCACGCAACCCTGAACATCCCCAAACGGTTTGAAGGTTCTAAGCCAGTCATTGGTCCTGGGTCCATTCTATGATTGGTTGCAGTTTAAATGATCGGCTCCAATTCGGGTATTCCCAAGGAGTTGGATCCATCTTTCATTGCTGATTGATGCTTTCAACTTTCAATTTTCAAATATTGTTTCGTATTCCATCCCCAGAACACGAGGATGGGGGACTTTACCCTGGCCAACATCTCATTTTTAGTCAGATGTTTCTTCGGGTAACTCAACCAAATCTCAGAATTTTCCTTTCATTGGAAACTTTTGGAAACTGGATTCCCATATATTCCCATCATTCTCATGGTTATATCAGTAGCCCACATTTCCTGGACAAAAAATCCCAATCAATTCCCATTTTTTTTATTTTTTTTTAATGATTTAATGCATGTCCCATTTCCCTCAGCTTCCTCAGCTCCCTCAGCTCCCTCAGGTGCCCTTCAGCATCACGGAGCAGGAGATCATCGAGCTACTTCTATCGGTCCCAGACAAGACCAAGGAGGAAGCCTTGAACCAGGCGCCGGAGGGCCGTTGGGAAATGCCAAAAAAAAAAATCGAATTGACGGGAAATGATGGTCCAAAACAATCATATGACCATTTGTGTAAGTTTACAGTAGTACATAGTAATATAAACCCCGTTGGTAGCTCCCAGCTGAGATCTAGGAGCTCCAGCCCCTGGGGTGCATGGCTATTTTTTTTTTAGCCTTAGTAAAAATGACGATAGGTCCCTTGATTTTATCTGCAGACATGCTAGATTTTATCTCGATCATAAGTGTGAGATAAATTCTAAGAGGCTGGACCCCCCTAGGTCCCCTCAAGGGTACTCGCTTCCAAAGAGGACCCAAGGGGGGGGTCCAGCCCCTTGGATTTTATCTCACTCCAATTTCAGGTCAGGCACCTTGATTTTATCTTTGGAAGGTTGGGCTCATTGAATTTTATTTTCATCCTACTTGAGATTTGGTACCTATCTTATATTTTCAAAGGTTCAGCCCCTTGATTTTAGCTCCAACCTACTTTGATTGCAGTTCCAACTGTTATTTGGTGAATCCGGCGCTGAAAAAAAACGATGGCTAAAATCCAGGAGGTCCATGGTTTCATAAGATTCACAGGTAAAACATGTATGTCCTAAATATTCACAACATGCCCAAAATATTTTGAGGGGCCTGACCTTTGATCATTTTTGAACGTCCAAAATGCTCCAAAAGTATTGGTTCCCTTGTCCAAGTTGAGTGTTAGCAAAAATGTTTGGTTTACGAATGCTAGACTTGGGCCCCTAGATTTTATCCATTCAGAAATGCTCAAAAGGGGTATGGGGGGGTCAGGCCCCTCTGGAAAACAGCCACTGGGGTCTACTATTTCAGGGGCTGGACCCCCCCTAGGAACAACCAACCCCGTTTAATATATATATATATACATATATATATATATATGTATATATATACGTATATATATATACATACACATTTGTAGCTCCATCATGGCCCCCCACCCCAGGTTATACTTTTTTGCTATCCTGTATCCCATTGCATCCCCAATTTTTTCGGAGGTCACGCACGGTTTTCATGGTCAAAACCACCATTTCTGAGCGCTGTGCACATTTTCAGATATGGCTGTGTCTGAAAATAGGGTATACCAAGTCATAAGGAAAAAGGAAATTCGATTTACCATTGGATGGATGGATTTTTTCCCATCGTTTCCCTCTCCAGACAAAACCATAGGTCGACGTGCCGGAGAACCTGCTCTCAGGACCTTGACCTGGGATTAGAGGCTGGAACTTATCCTCTTAGCCCAGTCAAAAAGATTATGGAAAAAGGCTTGAAAACACCTAGCGATTGAGATTTTAGAGTCCAACATTGGGTAAGTTAATCAACAAAAAGGTGTTTACGTATTATATATATATATAGATTTATATGAATGCCAGTTAGATAGTAAGCCGGGAATAACCATCTTATATGCCATTTATATATGGAATAGCCCTACTTAGATTAATCACTTGTTATCCAGTCACTAACTGGCATGCACATCCAAATGTACCCTCAGGGAATCACATTTCAAATAGATAAACAGGATTGAATAGGACAATCATCATCATCATCATCACCACCACCACCACCATGTGTATGTAAATGTTGGATTTCCAATTCAAGATTGCCACATGAAGTTACCGGAAAGTAGCCATGTAAAACTGTGGTGCAGTGAGGCATTGACCAACAAACAATTGGTTAATGTTTGGTATACTAACCAATAAACCCAATAAACCCGAGGGAATGGTGTTTGAGCTGACAAGGGAATAGAAGTTGGTGATACAACCTACATGGATGGTGAGATCTTGCGGCTTCGCCTTAGCAAAGACGTGGAAAAGGAGAGAAGTTGGAAAAGCTGTTGCCTCCAAATCCCATCGATGTCAGGGAACCCAATGGAGCTGGTCCAGTCCTGCATTCAAAAACGACCCCCATTGGAGGTTTCCTAAAATGGGGGTAAGCCCAATAGCTGGATGGTTTATAATGGAACATCCTAAAAAAAAATGGATGCTTTAGGGGTACCCCTATTTCAGGAAACCTCCTAATGATGACGATAAAGGTCATCTTGCCATTTGAATACTACTTGAACATTGCAACTTGCGAAATCCATTGGCTGTGGGAAGTCGTTTTCACGACCATCTGGCAATCGGACCCGGGAATGGAAACTCTTCTTTGTTAAATGGACACTTATCTCAAAATTTTGGAGTTTCCATTGCCAGGTTTGTTGACAGATAGCCTGACATTCCTCGAATCTCACTTGGATTTGTTATGATTTGTTGGGGTGTTTGTTTACTTCCTACTGGTCGGTCAATCCACAACTGTTGGATCACACGGAGAAGCTTTTGTGAAGACGGTAAAGTTTGTTTAGGCCATCTTGGGCAAATCCAAGATGGGAAGTCATTCCAATGAAAAGATTGAACCTCATCATCCAATTCAATAGCTTCCCTGTTCACAGAAATCATCTTGCGGATTTTAGAACTATCAGCGATGTAGTACAGAAGAAAATTCTATTACCATGAAGCACGGGAAAATCAGTCGAAATTCAGAAATGCCATTCTTACATCCCAGAAAATATCAGTAAAAATCAAGATCAATCAGCAAAATAAGATAGCTTTAAAACAAAAAGACACGGTAAAAATTGAAAAACAACCAAAAACGGCAAAGATCAGTCAGATTCGGTAAGAATCCACAGAAATCGATGGACAAAAACCAGCATAACCCAGGCCATGACTGCTTGGAGAGCCGCCTCGCGAAAGGTGCCGGACATATTTGGTCAAGTTGCCAGGGGCTGTTTTCCCATGTTCAAAAATATATGCTAAATTGGTAAATAACTAGAAATTTCCTAGGATTTATCAATGTTTATCAGAGATATATCTTTAGTTCCATGGGGTATCATGGGGTTAACAAACATAGCTGGGGGGATGGGAACGATGAGCCAGTTCCGAGGTGGACGACGTCACGGGCATCGTGCAGATCATGCTCCCCAATGGAGCACGGGCCAATCGTGGCCTGTTGTGGTGGAGATGGATGGAGAGGGTACCCCCAAATGGATGGTTTTTGTTGGAAAATCCCAACCACAAATGGATGATTTATGGGTCCCCACATGGATTGGAAACCTCCATTTGTTGGAACTCCAGGTGGTTCTTGGGTTTATTTGGTTGGTTTATTCCTTTTTTCTTTACATTGTCACGAAATTTTTGGGAGAACTTCGCCGATTCACCAGAGTTGATTCATCCGGGGCATTACTGAACGGTGGCCAACACTTTGATCTAATTTGTGAAGAGTTTTTTGAACATTTTACAGTCGTTCTGTAGCTGTTTGCTGATTTCTGGCCGCATGGTCGAACTGCCGGACCTATTCCACTCGCCAGGTGAATTATGCGTGCACGCCCAATGAATCTCAAGGAGGGTCAGGGTTGGAATCACGAAAATTGCGACATGGAGAGCCTCAAACGTGGATGGAATCAGATGCGCACCTGCCCAAAATATCCCAAAATCACAATGACACTTTTTCGGCTTTGGGATAGGATTCGGACCAGTTTGATTCTTCTCTGAACCATTTGTTGAAACCCAATTATGATTTTGAGGGCTACTGAAACAGCCGCAGGAACCATGCGGATTTTGGTGCCGGGTGGCCGTGTGGGGACCTCAGACTCTGCCACCGCCACGGCCCTTCGCCAAAGCGCAGTGACTCACCGCTGCAGTCCTCCGACGAACCGGACGAGTTGGGTTCAGCCATGGTGGGCATCAGGTCATCCCATGGGAATCCTGGGATGGTGGGATCCCATGGGGGATCCCATGGGATATGTGCAATGATGTTATTTGGCATTTGAAGATTCAGCCCATGGGATGTTGGAATCAGAGCCCGACCAGGACCATCTCGGAATCTGGAGCTGTGCGCATCTCAAGAATGTGAAAGGGAAAATCACCATGTTCAATAGGCAAATTATATATTGATTTTTAAATGGACCACTTTTCAATAGCTGTGTGTAGTGTATAGCTAAAATTACCCGAGGGTACATCTCAATTATCCATGATTTATCCAGTATTGTTGGTTATTATCCAATATGAACCATTACTGACCATTATTAACCATTGTTAAGCGTTGTCAGCCATAGATCAACCATAGATCAACCATAGATCAACCATAGATTCACCATAGATTCACCATTCAAAATGGCCTTGTTCACCGTTGTAACCATGACCTCAGGCGCAAAACCCCTGAGGTCAGCGATTTCAGCCGCGAGCAGATTGAGCTCTTTGCCGTGTCCAACCTGATGAGCGTACACCTGGTGCGCCTTGAGGGGAAAATGGGGAAAATCCGCCAATTGTTGTGGCAACATATGGCTGATCTTTTTATGGAAAGCACTGGAAAGATGGGTTTTGATCTGGTTTCATGAAAACCACTGTCGGACCTGGAAAAAAGTGGAATCATGTTGAGCGTGATGTCCCAAATGGGGTCAGATCCTCATCGCAAGTGGATTTCAAACCGAGGACCTGAATTTGGAATTCTCCTACATCGATGCCAACTTCACCAACACAACTGGAGGCGATGTTTTCGTTGGGTCTGTTTGGACAGGTTTTCTGCAGGCATTTTCGGTGGATTTGGTCTTGTTAAACTCCATTAGTCGCAGCAGAAATTTGAAGATTTGCGAACCTCGAAATCCAAACTATGGATTATACTGTAGGGTTCAACATGGATTATACATGATTATACTGTAGGGTTCAACTATCTAACTGATTATAGTAGAACATAGTAGAACTATCTAAAAATGATCTTCCACTGGATGGATTTTGCTCCCAGGTCTCAACGCAGCCAGGCCCTTGGCCGTGACCAGCAAACTTGGAATTGAGCCACAGAAGATGTGGATTTACAAACTGAGCACATCTAATCTAAACCTCCAGATTTTGTTCTGTGATTCTTGGGATAAAAGTCCGTGCCCCGGTGAAAACTGACAATCGCGAGCAGTCAACCACCAAGGTTTTGGAACTTCTGCATCTTCTTTTCCAGGCAGTGCTGGAATCTTTGGTTGATGAACCGTCGATGAACTCCGATGTTGACATGTCACAGTATTTGTTCATACGTTTTTTCCAAGCCCTGAAAGAGCTTAGGGAAAATCATAGATGAAACATTGGTTTTAAACCTAAGCCTCATAATGGTTTTAATTGGTTTAAATGGTTTTTAAAGGGTTTTAACCTGTAGAAAAATACTGGATGAAACCTAAGCCTCATCAGGAGCCTCGCTGGGAAGTTCCCGCATTTGTTCGGGCACAGCAGGCGTACAAGGTGCGATTGTCCGATGGCAGTGGGTGGCCGAACAGCTCCAAAACATCCTAAAATGGGGAAGTGGATATGACGGATATGGATCTGAGATGAAAATCCACCAAGAGTCGACTTGTTCTTGTGGAATAATGTGGACATTTCATATTGATCGGCGGTTTGGGACGTGAACGACCAGGTAAAACTAGCTGCATGGTTAAAGCATCTGAAAACGGCTCTCGGCCATGCCAGCCATGAGGCAGAGTGGCAAGTACAGCTTCGGTTGAACTTTCCAGGTTTTACCCTCCATGATTTGAGAGCAACACTCATTGTATCATGGTTATCTGGTACTCGTATCTTGAGATATTAAATAGGAAAGGTTTTGAGTCCGAAATGGATTCAACATGCCAACCAACATTAGTGTTGTTGGTTTAGACTCAGATTTTTTGAGATGATGATCCCCTTGTTGTGGTTTTCCAACGAATGTTTTCCTCTCTCGTTCCGTTTTCGAGGCCCAGGCCTATGCAGTGCAGAAGTCTTTGGCCCGGGGAACCCAGCCACAGAAATCCATGAGGCAGCCATGAATCATTCGAAAAATCATGGATGTTGATATTAAATATTGTTTAATGATGTTAAATGTCTATAAGATTCTATAAGTCATAATGTGATGAGATCACATATGGACATATAATGACATATATAGATGTAATGAATCAACTTTGATTTACCATGAACAATATGATTACAGTAACATGTGATCCCATGAATATCCCGTTGTATCAATCGAGGAGCAGAGCACCATGGATCGCTTGATGCGGATGATGTACGCCGTGATGAGCTGAGGGGAAACCATCACAAAGGGTACCCCTTTCTCGCTGGATGGTTTCATAGAAAATCCATGAAAATCCAAAAAGAAAATGGATGAGAACTAGGGGTACCCCCATGACCCCATGACTTTGGAAAGCCTCATAAGAGGGATATGAATGGATATGAATGGATATGATGGGGAGATCATAGCAGAACAGCCTACCGGGACGGTGGAAAACCAAGGATCCACGGGTTTCAGAAGCTCTGGTGGAAGACTTGAACAAGCTCACTCTGGCAAAGGCCCCTTATGCCTGGTCAGATTTCCAACCAAATGCTGTTTCAAGAATTTTGAACGTAGAAAGTACAGAATCATACGGAATCATACAACTATGTTTTAATTAACGTCTGGTTTCAAACATGTGTTGCTTTTCCCACCATGGGCAAGCGGGCCGCAGGTTCGGAGAGCGGTTAGCGGTCAGTTGAGACCACAGGCTGGGGATCCCGATTCATGCGGCCCAGCATGTTGGAACATTCATGTTGGCTAGGGGACATCCATAACATCCATAGGAACATGTTTTTCCATATTGTAATACATGGGATGTCATCCTTCCCATTGACTCATATTTTTTAAGATGGTTAAAAC
Source organism: Cladocopium goreaui (assembly GCA_947184155.2). Taxonomy (NCBI): domain Eukaryota; class Dinophyceae; order Suessiales; family Symbiodiniaceae; genus Cladocopium; species Cladocopium goreaui. The sequence continues at coordinate 16,398 of CAMXCT020001159.1, read as the reverse complement.
CACCACCACCAAGCAGATCAACCAGGTTATTATTAACCATTATTAACCATTATTAACCATTATTAACCATTATTAACCATATATTAGCCATATAATAACCTCATCACCATCCCATAAGTCCCCAAAAACAACTGTGGAATCTCCGTCAGGACTTAGAGATCAACTTGGTGGCGGACTTTGAGGGTCGTGGCCACAGCAAGATGCAAGGCGTGGATGGCTGGGCCATGGGCCATGGGCCATGGATGGAACCGGTGGACCATGGGATTAATGTGGATTAATGATGGATGAATATTCATGAAATGGGTGATCACTACATTACGAAAGCCAGCTAGCTGGCTAGTTGCTGTTTGCGAACGAAGTGAGAATAGGGGGTGTGGGGGGGGATGGTTGCCGAAAGGGAACAAAATCTCGCCGTGCCCCTGTGTTGAGCGCCAGAAAACGGAGCATTTTTCTGGATTATGTACCACTAGGTAATTTGCTGACGGTGGGGTATCGATTCCCCCTAGGTCCGCCTTTTTGGTGGCCGGAGAGACCATGAGGATGTATTGGAAAATCCAATGAAACTGCAGGAAAACATGATAACGATCAGAGGAAATCGTACAAAATCCCCTGGAAAACGGACGAAAACGGCGCGAATGCCAGGAACAAACCATGGAAAATCCCTTGGAAAATGGAGGAAACCGGAGCGAATGCTAGGCGCAAACCATGACGATGCAGTAAACATGTTGGAAAAATACAGTGAAAGTGCAGGAAAATGTGATAACAACGAGAGGAAATGGTGCAAAAAGGATCGGAAAATGAAGGAGTCAGGTAAAACTCTTGGATTAATATTAATATTGAAAAGGTATGAAAATGCAGGAAACCAGAGGAAATGGTGCAAAAACCTATGGAGGAAAGAGTTGAAAATGATAGGAAACATGTAGTAAAAAATGCTGGACAAAAACATATTGAAAACCCACAAAGAGGATGCATTGGAAAATACAATGAAACTTGAGGAAAACATGATAACGATCAGAGGAAAATGCTAGGAACAAACCATGCAAAATCTGTTGGAACATGGAGGAAACCGGAGTGACTGCTAGGAACAAACTATGACGATGCAGTAAACATGTTGGAAAAATACAGTGAAAGTGCAGGAAAATGCGATAACAACCAGAGCAAATGGTGCAAAAACGATCGGAAACTGAAGGAGACGGGTAAAACTCTTGGAAAAATATATTGAAAATGCATGAAATGCAGGAGACGAGAGGAAATGGTACAAAAAGCCATAGAGGAAAGCGGTGAAAATGGTAGGAAGCATGTAATAAAACAAGCTGGACAAAACACAGTGAAAATCTACAAAAGAGAAGAAAGTAACCACAGGAAACGGTAGAAAAAGCAGTGGAAACTGGAAGAAAAGTTGTGACAATATTAGGAAAACGGTGTACAAGCTAGGAAATGCTTGTAACAACTAGAGGAAACGATGTAGAAAACAGTACAACATGGAGGGCACGCGTGAACATGCTAGGAGGCATGTAACATGTTAGAAAAAGACAGTGAAAACCAAGCTAAAAATGCTTTAAAAATAGAGTGAAAACCAAGACAATGTTAACGAGCGGAAACGTTGAGCAGGAAATCCGATTTGGTTTCTGTAGATAATGTTAGATGATGAGCAATGTAGTTTGGTGATAGGAAATAGTGGCTGACTCGCGTACAAGACATTGCCATGAAACCTTGGAGCAAGATGCGGATGGTATAGGAAAAAAGATGTATGAGTTGTAAGATTTTAAGAGTTGCATGGGAAAATTGGTTTCATGGTAATCTGTGTGAAGTTAGAAAAGTGTGATTTCGTTCACAGGGTAAGAAAAATAAATACAATCTGCAGATTAGAGTATTTATAATGCTTAAAGCTGTTTGACGTTTTTTGGTGCCTCCCTGATTCTGGTAGTTTTGTGATAAGAACTACAAAAACGATCTACTGGTAAACGGAAGGAATAGTCTTTCCGGTTTAGAACTGAGTCGACTGTCAAGTGATGCATAGGCTCCAGGCTTCTGGTTATTGTCACAAAGCATTGGAATGAAGATTGCGCCCAGGAGCCACCTAGGTTAGGAGACAAATGCTGTAGTATCATTGTAAGAGGCCGTACTGCGAAGGCTGAAACAGAACTAAAAGTGAATCTTGTACTAAAACATCGAGAAAGAATTTGAATCTTCTAATGGCAATGACGGGAATGATATGCATCTGTACGTCCGTGATAGTATGTGTGCCTTTTAAAAGGGATGTTTGGCGAGTGTGATAGCTGAGAAGATTTTCCGGGATGCCAAACAATTATCTCTATCGATGTCAGGGATGATGCTATTCCGCGACATTTCCTGTAAAATACCTATTTTCCAGACCCTTGGGGGGTGGGGGGGGGGACCCAGGTCTGTAAATGGCCTATATATATATATACTTTTGATTTGGACTGCATGTTCGCCACTGTTCTATATTACCCGTGGGTTTTGCATTGTTTTCCTCGACTTTCATTCGTTCTTATACCCTTTCTTACGTATGTTATAATATTGTCTTGGGTTTGCACTGCCCATTTTGCGAGTAGAGCTATGTTTTGATTTCTCACCGTACGGCCAAAATGTTGCGGAACTTCGCGGAGAAGCATGGACCACGATTCTGGGGAGAAAACAATTTAGACTGTGAGAGGTCACATGACCACTGTTCACACAAAAAAGCGGGTATTATTATTTATCTACAATAGGTGGGAGCAAACTTGCGCTGTTTTAAGATAAATGAGCAACCAAAGGCGGATTTACGGAACTTGAGATAGAACTTTTCACAATGCCGCAGTACATTATAGGAAACATATTTGGATATAGAAGTTACAAAATCGTGGAGTTTACCCTAAAAAGGCCCATTTAATGATTGGAAAATTATGACCCGATAGCAATTGTTGATGTTGGGGCGCTTCATGTTTGAGCCATGCCATATGGATGAGGTGGAGTTTCACGCGCCCTGCGCGAGTCAAAAACAAGCGCTGGCTTTCGTTCCACCCCTTCTCAGGTGTTAAATCATGTTAATATGATTTAATATGATTTAATATGATATGGATTCATGATGGATATCCTGGACTAGTGTTGAGATGGTATAAAATCGTTCAACGGTGGAAAATAATTGTATGAATGTTGAGATGTGAAGACACTTCAAATTGAGAATAAAATGAAATCGATCGGTAGAGATGTGATCGTGATTGTTTTGAGATCCAGCATTTCAAGCCACATCCCTGACTTGGATGCGCGTATCGCATCCAACTGCGTTCATTCATCGATACCACGATGGACCAACGAGGATAAGTATCCACCAGTGTGGCCCGAAACCGGACTCTCCAACTTACCCGAGCTGTGCAGTGGAGGGGAGGCTCCCCCGCATCCTGCAGGCGTCGAGGGAGGGCTCAGCACCGGCAAGCATCGTGAGGAGCGACAAGACAAGCAGCAAAACCGATTAGTTGTTACTAACTGGATATTGGAAACATATGCAATATTATGCAATCATGAACATACTACGGAAAAGTGAAAAGATGGAGATATAAAACAGTGGGTTCCACCATGTTCCATCAAGCCGCATTGGAATTCTCCTTTTTGTTTTTAAACGGTCCAGGAGGGCGAGCACGACATTGAAGAAGTGGAACTTCCAGAAGCTGCCAAACAAAGGAGGCCCAAAGAAACGCAACAGACAGAGGGACTGTCCTGTCCACCATTCTGCTCGGATGATTTCAGCGGCAATTGGGATACCAGGTGTTGACGATGATGGTGGGTGGAAGCAGCCGGATGGGTGGTTTTTTAATCCCCGAGGTTCCTGGAGTTGGATGAAGCTTTGTGGAAGTACTTGGGTTTGCTGCCTGCCAGTGAGACGAAACAGGCAGGACTTGGGTGATGTTTGACCCCAGGCAAGAATCAAGAAAGTTCTGAAACATACTTGCAATATCATCCCCATTATATCCCCATTACATATCATCATATCCCCATGATATCCCCATAGTAATCTCCATGATATCGGAAGAGTCCTGGTTTATGCCTGCGAATCTGTCTCGCTTGTGCCTGCGCTGCCTGTTCTTTCAGTTAGCAAGTGCAGAAGTACCAGAGTCACGTCAAGCTTGCCCCAGTAAGAGACAAATAGAACACATCTAAGATGCCGGAGCACAAACATTATGTCATTGCACATCATCATATCAATACAGAAACGTATATATAAAATAGTTTTTTTGAAGCAGGACCTCATGTCATTGCATGTCCCCCTAACCCACCCCGGGTCCCATGTCCCTTGTCCCCAAGTCAAACCCTAAAAGGTTGTGACTGTATAGAGAGGCAGAAGAGGGCGCTTGCCCCAGGTCCCCTTGTCCTGTGTCTGTATGGTCAAAACCCATGTTCACCGGCGCGTATCGTGAGATTCCACCCCATGATATCCCCATCATAAACCAACCACCTGGTGCTTGTTCGATTTTTAGTCACTTGTCAGGTGAACTTGGACCGACCACCACAGATCAACAAGGGAGAGGCAGGGGCCGGCAGGGCTTGCTGACTGGTGTGCCACGATCCCTTGCAGGATAAACTTTGCGTAAACTGACTAGGAAGTGAAAATGGGTCAATTGCATTTTTATGACTTTATGTAATGTTCTGATATTCCATGTATGTAACAAGGGAGGGAACAGTTCATGCCCAGCAATGAAAAAAAATGTGTTGTTTTTGCAGGGTGGTATGGGCCATTGGGCCATGGCAGACTGATAGATCCCAACCTAGGAGCTTTCTCCAGAAGATCGACAACGCACTGCCCACCTCGAGGTTGCCGACCTTGGGACCTTGGGGCGGGGTATGAGTATGGGAGCTGGAAATGAGCCAATTTGGGGATGGGTTAACCTTTTGGTGCCATCCATTTTAGCAGCTTTATGATCTTGGATCATTTCTCTTGGATTATTTGGATTGGGGGTCGCTGTTTCTTTCACTCGCGTGATCAGATTGGCTGCAAAATCGAGGTTTGCTGTAGAAGGGTACCACTATGGCTGTTCAGCACTTGGTGGATCCACAGAAGCTGAAACAAATCCAGCTGCCAGGACAGCGACGAACGCGCCGTTGCAAACATCGGTGGTGGCGCACCAAACCGATGGGGCAAGGGAGACCAGTACCACAAGGAGGCCTAGCCCTGTCAGATGGGAGGTCTGTTGGTACCCCAAGCCATTAGTCACCCGAATTCTTCGAAGTTTTCCCACGCAAATATGAGATGGCAACTGAACGACTCCCTCATTTTTTTCCGGAAATTGGTCCGAGAGATTAGCTGTGACATCCGGGAGATTCCATGCGATTCCCCCATTTTTTTCGCTCCAGTGTTCTCAAACCAACAGAGGCCAACCCAGCATTTCTAGCAGATTCGTGTCCCATTAAAACTAATTAAAACCACCATGTTTCAACCTTCGGAGTTTCATGGGGTTTTTTTCCAGATCTTTATCGGTCAGATCATGGAGAAGATGCAGTTCTCCTGGGATACGCCAAACAATCAGCTCAAGGATCATCCGCTGGGGCCCTTGAGATCCTTTCAGGCAATAAAAACCATGTTAGCCTCTGGTTATGACTAACAGTTCGCCATGGTATAGATGGCCCTAATCGAAATAGATGGTTTACCGAACTTTAAAATGGTGATTTAGTACTATCAAAAAGTATTCAAAGGTGATAATTGCTATATTGGTGAGGCTTACTTCCATTACATACTATACTAGAAGATTCTAGAAGCCTATAGATACCAAATAGTATCATATAGTACAAATATATATATATATATATACAAATATAGTATGGCCCCATGGAAAGTACCATATAGTACACACAGTACATGTGAGTATTCCCTAAAATGGTGGTACCCCATTTATCATCCATTTCTAGATGGGATTGTCCATGAAATAAACCATCTAGCTATTGGGGTATCCCCATTTATGGAAACCCCCAGGTTTGTTAAGTTTATTACACTAATGATTTTGACACTTTGTAAAATCCTACTCCCTGTGTAGTTATTGTTTTACTTTTGTTAAGTAACAATTACAAGAGTAATTAGTTGCTTTACCACCTTATATCATATTAGGCCATAGTACCATCAGTTATTGGATTTAGTATATCATATGATTATCATCAGTTATTGGAAACCAACTATCCTATATTATTGGCCATAGTACCATCGTGCCAACTTCCCAACTGAGGTTGTACCCATCGACCTGCCTTTTGGCGATGCGGGAGGCATCTGAAAATCCGGTGGGAAGATCATCGTTGACGTGGGAAATCCCCCCAAAAAATGGAGGTTTGAATGGAAAAGCATCTAAAAAATGGCAGATGTTCCATTTTTGAAGAGTGAAAACGGAACAAGATGTTTTTTATCGTGTTTTCAGCCATCTTAGTTTTCCAGAGGGTTTGCCAAATCTGATGATTTTGGGTGACATGAAGATCGGTGCTGGATTGTGCCATGGTCGCCGTCTTGAACATCAAACATACGTTCAGTTGGATCAACATTCTTGTTGGAAAAATGAGTTCAGTTGGATCAAAATTCTTGTTGGAAAAATAAGTTCAGTTGGATCAAGAGCATCAACTTTCAGATAATTCTTGTGATTTTCCATATTTTCCCGTTGGAACATTTGTATCGACCCATGTGTTGATAGCCATGAAGCAAAAACCTTTTCTCACCCCGCAGGTGATCAACTCCCGATTGTTTTCCACTGTGGGGATGCTTGGAGTTGCAAAATGATCCTATGATTTTCATCGCTGAACGTAGAACCCCAAGAGCTTTGTGGATTTTCCAGGGATGGTCGGTTTGGATTTTGGGTCCACGTTGTCCACATTGTCCACATCCAAATCGGCACTGTGCTGCTGCCAAGGTGAGAGACTCGCTGGGCTTGTCATATGATTGTGAGCCCAGCCGATCTGAAGATTACTGGGTGACCATTGGATATCCAACCAGGATATGTCTGGGTTTATATATTGGACATTTGCAGGAGAATCAGGAGAATGATTGTTGGAAGAGTGAGGCTGAATTCGAACATTTCGGGGTTTGCCAAAGTTGGTACTAAGCTAGTAAAATGCATGTGAGAGCAATCTTTCAAATCCAGACAGAAGGCTGAACATCCATAATCATTGAGCTGGTGATGTCTTTTTTTGGTCCTGATATGTCCTGATTTTGCCTGGGATGAGAGACCAAAGTCCCCATTGATCCATTGCCTAAAAGTTGGGGGTGTTTGGCAACCCCCACCTGCCAGGCAGCTTCGATTTGTCGATGTTTGACAGGTTGGAGGCAGGGCGTTGGAACTTTTACAATGATCTGCCCGTAGTACTGAAGCGTATTCACGTCACTACTTAAGAAAGGAAGCTACAGTCGACAGTATAAAGTCCCAGTGGTATATATATATAGATATACATATATCCCTATGGCCCCTATGGGCTAAGTACTTCACCCAGTCCACCAGGCTGGATGGTACAGTTGCACAGTGAGCGCTCACCCGTGGTGGAGCCCAGGGATCTATACTTTGCCATGACCGCTCTGCCATGATTTGATGATATTTTATGGTCCTCAGCCAATTTTTTCACGGAAATATGATATTAACTGATTGGAAATATGATATGAAATGATATCATAATGATTTTAATGATATTAACTGATTGGAAATGATCTGCTATAGATTTTTTTCATGATTTGAATGATTGGCAAAAAACGGAAGTTTGATCCGGAAAATGATCATCGACTCTACTAGATGTTGGTTTTGAACGGTTTTGACCGACTGACTGAGGTCCCGAATCATGGAAGCCGTGAGTGCTGCCAAGGGCGTGTTGCAAGGCGGAAAATCAAATGGATCTGGGTCAAAGATAGGGGCCTTACCAGCAAAATCCAGCAAAAATAGATAAACATAGGCAGAGCATGGAGATGTTGGCAGACGGAAAAAAAATGGATGTGTCAAGAGTCAAAACTCGGTGAAGCATGTTTTCGTGTACTTCATATACAGTACTGTAGTTGGTAGTGAATCGATCGATTTTGAGGCCTAAAAAATTGACAGACCAGAGCCACGGATGTTTTGGGGGTTGAGAAGCTCACTGGATTTGCGGTTAAGGATCACCATCGCCTGCAGTCGATTGAATTCGCTTGGTAAGATGCGAGTGGATTTAGTTAGGTCGCATTTAGATCAAATCCAGATCAAATCCAAATTTGAGTTGTGACTTCAGAATACTTCACATCATCCAAGGGAACCTGTTTTGGTGCCGATTTTTTCTCGACCGCTGTTTCCACCACGTCAGGTGTCAAGAAGCGTCCAATCTCTGAATTGGAGCTCTCCACAGCGCGAAGGACGTCCAAAGGGTCCGCTGACGGCGAGGTGATGTTGGGTCAAATTTGGGATGAACATGCGAAAAATCCAAAGATCAAATAGTTATATACAGATACATATATATATACCGAATTATATATATTATCATATAATGAAATATCAATGGTGGAGTATAAGAAATGATTCATGGGGATCAAATACGCCAGGACCTTATTGCGTCGCCACGAAACCGATCTTCAGAGCAATGAGTTCGGCACCTGGTAGTTTCGATTGGATGATGATGAATCATCCATTGTGGATCATTGTGTACATCATCCATTCTGGATGTTAATGATCCACGTTGATCCACAATGGAGGATATATATGATATCATACATCCAGTTGGATGATGTGTTTTTTTCGGCCCCAGTTGGATGTTAAACACATCCACAATGACATTGATGTTGACGATTTTGGAAGATCCAAGCCAGTCAACTTGGGTAGTAACTACCCCCATGACATCAACGAGTCATGATGTTGCATGCAGAAAAAACAACTCCAGTAGTTGGATGTTATTGACAAGAGACGTTTTATATCATTTTACAGTACATCATTGATATTAAATGATACGAATATATAGTCACCGCCCGTAGTTTCAAGATTCCTTTCAAGCAATTGGCATTGGATATTGGATGATATTGGCATTGGTTATTGGACATCAAAAAGTGAATTTCTGCATTCTATATCATTCTATTGGATATGAGCGTTGTTCACAAGTATCATCCAATAAATATTTAGGATATTGCCATTGGTGCCATGGGATATCCCAGGTATTGGATCGGTTTGCTGACGCACCTGCAGCACGATAATCCCAAGGACCGGACTGGAGCTGGCGTGAAAAAAGCGGTGATTTCACATAGCGGTGACTGGAAATTTGGCCAATGAACCAATGAAAATAGATGATAAACATATATAAACATGATGATTTAATATGATTTACCTATTAGCCTATTAGAAATTTAAAATGGTAAACCTTTTCATGGTGATCTTCGATCCGTTTAAACCAGAGGGTGTTCGTTTAGACCATAGCTATTCTACATGGAAATCTGCAGAACCAGGATATCAGCTGCATCAGAGACACCGAGATGATGTGACACTGCCCAGCTTTGTGGAGGGGTAAATGTCCGCATTTTTTTGGGGGTGCATACGGCATACCAACATTTTTTTGATCAGATTGTTTAAGTGTATCTATATGATTTTATGTAGATAAATGTATGTTGTTTTTTGGAATGTTCCTGTATTATTTGGAGACATGGACAGGTCATTTGTCGTAACTTATTCATAACCCAGCCATTGGGCAGGTCCAATGACCCTGACCCATACATCTTGAGGTTGAAGGCATTGACGTGGAGGGATGTGCAGAATGCCTATCTGTGTGGCATCTCAGCTGTCCTGGTGGCCATGCAGAAAGATCTAGCACTTGATTGGTTAGATATATATCCTATGATCGTGTATACTGTTTTATATCCTATGATAGTTATAGTACCTAGTATATATACTGTTATATATTGGATTGATATATATATATATCCTTGATTGGTTGGATATATTATATTATAGATATATATATATATACTGTTTTATATACTATAACTCTATGATACCCGTTGGAGTCATACTCCACTATGATCCGCTATGCTAGATCCGTCTTTTTCTCCCAACTTCTTGGGCGTAAATCCGCATGTGGCGTGTGTCCCTGGGTCCCCTGGGTTGGTCAAGTCCCCATTCTTCCACGTTGCTGGCTAACCTGGCTAACCTTGCCATTTTTGTTGGCTGAATCCCCATCTGTTTCCTGGTTGCCCATTTCTTTATTGGTCAGATGCCAGTTGCTTGTTGGTAAAATTCAGTTTGTTGATAGTTCTTGTTGGTGGCATAACATTGTTCATTGTTGATTTCAATAGCTTCAATCAATTTTATGTCTGTTTGGTCAAATTCTGATTCTGTTGCAGTTTCTCCATGGATCCAGGACTCTCCTCACTGAACCCGACCAGCTCTTCGTGTCCGTGAGTACGGCGCCCGGATGACACAGCGAGATCGGGGGATTCACCCGTCGCGTGCCAAGGCACTGCTGGACCTGGTTCCAGTTTTGTCTCCGGCGGTCAGGGCCCGGAAGTTGTTGGGTTTGGTGAGTTTGGTGTTGTCTTGGCATCTCTTGCTGGTTCGACAAATGTGGGAAAATACTGGAAAATTCCTCTGGACTAGTTCTGGTGGCAGCACATGGTCTTTGAATCCAATGAAGCCGCTCCTGCTTTGCGTCTATAGCTTAAACATTAGATCCTTGTACAGAGGTCAAACATTTTGCTGGATTTTAAGGCATCCAGCAAGTGGGGCGTCTACCGCGTGTGGGGATGAATGGATCACACCGCAGGGATTTTGAATGGAAAAAACACTGAGGTTCAGCACCTACGGCAGTGTCCACCCGCGCATTGAGCGAGGTCATGGTGGATTAGAGAAGTTGTACAGAAAGGAGTGGATCTGAGAATCTGTTCACAACATTTTACAACCAAAATGGTGAGCAAACATGATCAGACTGATTTTTGATAGAATTTTTATCTTGTTCCACTCAAGACCCGGTGTCTTCAGCAGACCGATTCTAAAAGGCGCTGGGATCATCAAAGAGAATGGATATATGTATTGCGTATCCTGTAACGTATCCTCACGTGGTTTCTATGGTGGCAAAGGAAATCTCAAAGAATAAGGAAATGTTCGACCGCAAAAAGCAGAAGCTTCAAACCACGGACTACGCCGAACCACCGGCTACAAAATCGATAAAGAAAAACTAAGAAAATTAGAAATGCCCAACAAGCAAATTATTACCACTATTTTACACTATTTTGCAACTAAAATCCGCTACCGATGAAATTTGCGAATATGGTCAAGAATAGAATTATGTTCAGAAAAATAATTCTTATAATTATATATGAAATTTATATATATAATTAGACTTTTTGAAAAATATAATACGTTTAATTAACAATTAAAATATAGTAATTTATAATTTTGAATAAACATGAAATCTATATTTGATTTTTTTTAATTTTGATTATATTGGGATATGTTTATTTTTAAATTTTACGTTATGTTAGTGTTTGTTAATAATTTTTGTTTTATTTTGGTAAGAATATAATGAAATATAATTATTATGGATGAATATTATTTTATTATTATTAAGAATGTATGTTTTATATTTTTTTAGATATTAATATTGAAATTAAATTCTATGAATTATTTATATATATATTATATGTATATATAATTTAAATATATATGTTATAATTATGTTTTTTATATTGAATAATTATATTGGTAAAAATATTGAAAAATTATTTGAAATAATTAAGTTAAAAATTAATATTATTTAATTATAATGTATTTAATTTTATTTTTTGATAATGGATTTTAAAAAAATCTATGAATATTATATATAAATAATTTTTATTAATAATAAGAATTATGTTATTTTTCTTTGGACCCAGTTGCGCCCTCCATTCTCATGATGTGCCACCTTGAGCACTAGTGGATACACCACACAAAAAATACCACTTACTAAATACATCTAAAATAAACATTATATGTAACCAGAACACACTACTGTAACATAGGCACAGAGTTCAGGAATTTGATGTGTGATGATTTTTTTAATTTAGTTTGAGGCACATTCGCAATCAGTCTACGAAGAGATTGTTACACAGATATCGCACCGCAACACAGAGCTGGTTTATCAATGATTATATACAAAATACATCCCACGTCGCACAAAGATCCATAAAAATTATGTCATGTTTGGCTGCAGAAACCAGAGAACCTATTAATGTATTGGTATATTTTTGTTTAATTATTTTTTTATTGAGGGAAAGTATTAATTTAAATCCCTATTTCAAATGGTGATTTTCAAATATGAGTAATGTGGTTTTAGTTTACATTACCCAATACATCTGATTATAGCGAGTTTCAAAGAGTTGCTAATTTGCTAACGCATTGATCAACAAAGTACGTGGTTGCCAATAACATTCAACATATAAATTAAGAATTGATTGGTGGGAAATTTCAGGAACCATCCATATGTTATTGGGAACATATACCCTCTGGTAAACTAACATAACTATGGAAAATCACCATTTTCAATGGGTAAATCAACTGTAAATAATCATTTTCAATAGCAAACTGTTAGTTTACCAGAGGGTACATTCCCTCAAAGCACTGATTTCCCCTTCCAATGGCCATTAGATTAGGTGAGTCTTGCTCTCCACATTTGAACACCCCGCACGTGTGTAACTGGTTGGTGGTTGACCTACCTCTCTGAAAAATGATGGAGTTCGTCAGTTGGGATTATTATTCCATATATGGTGGAACATTAAAAAAATGCTCCAAACCACCAACCAGACTAGCAAATTTCCTGATAACAAGAACAACAATTCACAGCACCTTAAAATATCCCATGTTTAGGCCATTGTCAGCTACATATTATGGCTACATATGGCTACGGTCTCATCCTGTGAAATCCTCAAATATGGCTAGCTGGGAAATTCACCAAAAAAGGTGGTGCCCCCCAAGTTTTAAGTTGGTTTACAGTCCCATGAAAACTATAGATATATCATCAACAAAAACCATAGTGACATTGGAGTTATGTTCACCAACTGAACGCTATCGTGGCCGGGGGCACCACCTTGTATAACTGGAGCTTCGAGTCGGAAAATACGCTATAACAGAGGGTGATTTTCCAGCCAGCCACGTTTGACTTAACCGGGGGGTATGCGGACGTATCAACCATCAACTATAGTTATAGTCCTTTTCACAGGTAAAACAACATCGGTCAAGTGATATATATATATATAAATAATAAAATATAAAATAGAATAATATAATATAATATAATATAACATAATATAATATAATATAATATAATATAATATAATATAATATAATATAATATACCATAATATAATATAATACAATATTACACATATATAACATCTTAGCTGCATAGTTGCAGGAGTTATTTCATCCCATGGCCATAACTGTGGCCAACAAAAAAAGCTATAAATCCCCATGGAAACATTCCAATTCTTCGATATTCCTGCAAGGTGGTGCCCCATAGTTAGCTAAGTTGGTTTATAACTCCCATAACTATGGTTTATGGTAGATATAACTATAGTTAGTGGGGTTTATAAACCAACTTATAACTGGGGGGCACCATCCTGTGATGAGTGAATTCAGCATTTTCCCCTGGGTCCCTGCAACTGCGACGCAATCGCTTTGGTGATGTTCTTCTGAAGGGAGTTCCGTTGCTTCTCACCGGGCTCTGAGAGGTTGTCCTGTGATCGCTGGTGAATTCTGGTGAATGAAAAACACCTTTACAAAACTCATGCGGTTATGGCCTGAGTTATACCAGTTATAGTACTAACAAAACCCCATTGATAGAATGTATAATCCCATAGAAATAACCAGTTATAGTTCATTTCAATGGCCATAAGTGTGGGGAAATTCAGGTCAAGAAAGTTGGTGATGTTGCCACGTTAACATGAAATTTCACGAGGAGTGAACCGGTGAACCAATCAGCATTGGACGCCGTTTGCAATCCCCTTATCTCTTCCCTTTATCGCTCTATAGCTTCAGATTAAGTTCCCAGAATCGTTAAAAAAACAACTGTATAGTAATTGTTTCAGACAACACACACAATTATCACGTGTGTTTTAAACAAACATAGTTAGAGGCAGGGCCCACCCCACCATTTATAGACCCATTGAACTAGATACATATATTCAAGAACTAAACTCTGGTCCAGCTGGTTGTGAATCAACTTACCTATCATAAATTGATTACCGTTTGGTTATTTAACGTAGCTATGGAAAATCACAATTTTGGATAGGTAAATCATCATAAATCCTCCATAAATGGACCATTTTCCATAGCTATGTTAAATAGCCAGAGGGTATACATCACACAGCTTCTTTGTTCAGTCCCAATCTTTGATGGCTGAACAGCTGAATTTGTCTGAAAATAGGTACCCTATTCCATCATATTCCATCCTCCTGTGAATCATGGTTAATCATCATTTTGCCAACATTAAAATGGCCTAACATGGTGCTCCTAAAATAGGGCTAACCAAATCATCAATTTTAATGTTTTGTTTTTCCCTTATACCCTCTGGTAAACTAACAAAACTATGGAAAATCACCATTTAGAGTGAGTTTTCCCATGAAAAAGGCCATTTTCAAGTTCGCAAACTGTAAACGTTTACCAGAGTTATGGCCATTTATCAGTTATAAATACTAACAAAACCCCATTTATAGAATGTATAATCCCATTTATAGCCAGTTATAACTGGTAAATGGCCATAACTGCAGGGGGTAAACCCTCCAGCTATGGGGTACCCCCATGATGGAAACCTCCTTGACTCGGACCCCGGATTCACCCTTCGACCCCGGGTCCAAACAGGATGAGGGATCATTGGAAGCCTCGGCGTCTTTCCAAACGTCAACGGCGAACAAAAAAACATGGGGGATTTTTTCCCACCCATTGATATTCCAAACCCTCCATTGAGGTCTGTTTTTTTTGCAAAAAATCATCGATTTATAGTTGATTCTTCCATGAAAACCGCCAGAGTTGGGGATTTTTTGCCATTAAAACTCCAAAGCTCCATTGGGTTCGGATACTTTCCGAGTGCCACGAAGCAAATGACAGAGAACATGATGGATTTTCAGGCAACACAGTGGTGCTGCTGACATAAGGATATCGTAAAGCCAATAATCAAAGCCCAAGTCTTGATGGCTAATACCAAGCCTTGTCTGGTGGTATTGGGGATGGTTGATGTTTAAGTTTATCAGATCAAACACATTACCTGTTTAGGGAGCTATAGGGGTCATGCTAGCCCGGATAGCGGGTTCGCCAAGAAAGGAACCATCTTACAGCTTGATGAATCCTAAACCTGTTTCACCGAAATGTGGACAAACTCAAATTAAACTTTCTGAGTCATGCAGAACATGTTCATGTAACATATACGTAATTTGTATATATATATATGAAACATAGATATTACATCGTACAAAACCTGAAACAACCTTAAGTTGGGGATGCTTACCCCTGCTGACCATTTGCAATGAGATCCTTGCAATATGTTTGTCCAAGCCTTCCTGGCGTCCTGGAGTTTCATCTATGGTAAAATCCCTTGCTGGCTATACCTTTAGATATAGCCGAGTATTTGTAACGGCTTGACACATCCATTCGTAATGTTATATATATATATATATACATGTGTGCAAAATCACATGTGTGCAAAATCAACTGGGTATGTATAGCAGATGTTTTGCAATGTCAAGTCTCTTTACCATACCACTCTCTAACATTGCTTGTTTCTTGGAGTGATGTGATGATCCAAGACATCGTTTTGAACAAAACACGTGGTTGGTCGGACGTTGGAAACAAAACACCAGCACTCCTGTTTGAGCAAGGTCAAAAACCTGTTGGTGCATCACTGCAAGTTGATCTTTGACCAATCAGTACAATCAGGGACCCCCTAGTTGTAAGTTGCTTTGTAAACCCCATGAATACTATAGTTACTATAGTTATATCATGTTATATCTACTCTATCCCTTTTTGTGACATTGGAGTTATAAACGCACCAACTTAGCGATTTCATTGCAACGGGGGCCCCATATTGTAACTATAGCCATCAACCAGGGTTTATTAATCCGGGGTTGACATTAACTGGTAAGGTCTAAAACTGTAACACATGGGGGATTCCAATCTGTATAAAGTTCAATATCCTTGTCCTGAGAAGTGCCTTCTCTGCAGGCCCTTCGCGTCCGCGTGTTGAACCTCGGAGCTCCTCGGTGCCTTTGGCTTCCCAGCTGCTCCTCGTTCAAGGTCATTGTTGAATGTGGATCAGATCCGCCCTGCTTCACCATGTTCATTGCAGTTATGGCCATTGATTGATGAGTTATAACTGGAAATTGAACTATGGGACTACAATATATATTTAAAAAAAAATCTTTATGAATTATAAGTGTTTTTTTTAGCTATGGGATTACTATTTCTATTT
>CAMXCT020001158.1:707500-767986 GCA_947184155.2 Cladocopium goreaui | reverse complement strand
GAAACTTACTCTGCAGATAGGGCGCCAATTCGACGATTTGGCTCTGCCCGCATCAAACGGAGAGTGTGCTGGCTCTGCCTGACTTCCAAATGTTGCTTTCAGACACCCAAATGGTTCGATCCAAATTATATGTTGGGCCACATTAATCGCATTATCACGGGATCCAATGGGATCCAATAGGATCCACATGTTTGGCCCAGTCATTTCACATCCAAATGATATGTTCATGATGATCGACTTCCCACCAACGATTGGCATCCATGGGAGAGTCTCATTAAATGAATATTGGATGCGAGTGATCGGTCAGAATGAATGTTGACAGATGTTTTATTTGCGCGTTTTAAATATTTTGATATATGTTAATTTGAATTTGTTCAACTTCAAGTTATTTCTCAGGGGCTTGGGACGACCGGCGAGAATCACAAATCACTTTTGGCGGAGGGCCATAGTCAGCCAGGGTTTGTCATGGTTGTTGCTCCCCATGGCTTGAAAAGATTGAAGGAATCTTCGGCATGTTTGTCGTTGCTTTCTGATAATATATATATATATATATATTAAAATAATATTGTATCTACACATTATGTACATGCATTTATTTGTAATATACTGTAAAACAATGTATATATATACATATATATAATATACATATATAATATACATATATATATACTGTATGATCAGGATATATTTAATTATATATATATCCTGTATGTATGTATATATATATATATACATATACATACTGTGGATATATGTATATATATATATATACACATATACATATATACGGTGTATGTTGTATGTATATATATATATATGTTTATTATTAATTGTGCATGAATATATTGACGACTCTACCCCAGAAATCACGCCTAAATGTAGGAACATGTGTTAGCGCCATGAGTTGTGACGCCTCTCAGGCCCTTGAGAAGTGACCCAGTGGATTGTTTGGTGGCGGCCGAATTGTTGAGGCCGGTGAAATCCGGTGGTAGTACTTGGATAGGCCATGGCAGTGCTGGTTGAAGGATGAAAAAGGGATCTACAATCCAATCTAGTTGGTGGTTTGGAACATTTTTTATTTTTCCATATATTGGGAATAATATAATCCCAACTGACTAATATTTTTCAGAGGGGTTGAAACCACCAACCAGCAATCCTCCGCTTTATATTAAACACCCCCGTTCTACGTTCCCGGGTATTTTGGTTTATCCCCTACAGAACCCATTATGCGGCAAGGGGTTAATGGCTAATAGAAGGATTCCCAAGTTCATGGTCAGACGACTGAGTATATTAATATAAGCGTCTACCATGTTTTGACCAAGGTATACTGTATACATACTATATATATATATATATATGTATGACTATATATATATGCATATATCTTTTGACCAAGTATCTGTATGTACGGGCGGTATATAATAGAATGAGTTTCTATTTTCAACCAAATTGGGATGATGGCCCCCAATGATGAACTTCTTCCAGCGTGCGCAACACCACCTTTGTCAGCACCTGGGCCGTGCTTGGGGGTGCAGTTGAGGTTATAAGTATATAGGTATACAACCATAGTTATAGAGGGAGGGCTATTTATTTTTTTTTGCGGCAAGTTTTGGAATTATTCCCCACATTGACGTGTGGGTTTTTTGTTTTTAGTTTTGTATCCGCTCCTTCTTCCTTCCTTGTCCCTCCCGCCCTCCCTCCCCTCCCTCCCTCCGCCTCCCTCCCTTCCCTTTCCTTCCTTCCCTCCTTCCCGCCTTCCTCCCCAACAACAATCCTTCCCACCCAGACTCACACACACACCACTCCCACACATCACTCACCACATTCCCACAAACCATCACTCACACACACACACATCCCACACATCACTCACACACATTCCACAAACCAACACTCACACACTCAATTACACACACATCACTCACACACATCCCACAAACCATCACTCCTCACACGCACATCCCACAAACCATCACTCACACACACACACATCCCACACATCACTTACACACACACACATCACTCACACACATCCCACAAACCATCACTCACACACCCACTTACACACACATCACTCACACACATACATTACACACACATCAGTCACACACATCCCACAAACCATCACTCACACGCATTTGCGTGGCAGGCGCGGCACTTGGTGCTCTGCAAGGGGGTCGGATGTACGCCCTGGCGTCCCTTGGTCTCCGCCGCTCTGCCGGTGACTTTTGCGTGGCAGGCGTGGGCCTTGGTGCACTGCAAGGGGTCGGATGTACGCCGTGGCGTCCCTTGCTCTCCGCCGCTCTGCCGGTGGCGTTTGCGTGGCAGGTGCGGGTTCCGGAGGGTTTCAATGCAGTATCTAAACATGTATATGCGCACGCGTATGTATTCATCTTGAAAGCATTTTGTTTTCAGGAAATATGGTGATCAATGGTGAATCAGAGCAGTGGCGGGCATTGCAACGAATACTGAAACTTTCATGCTGTTGGGGATAGCGCCTGAGTTCATTATGCAGCTCTGGCATCAGCTCCACAGGGTTGCAGTTCTGCTTCAACAGGCACTAGAGGTGCGAAACACGTGAAGATCAGCTTGACATCGACCGCAAACGTAAGATATGAAGGGTCCTGGGCTCGGAGGTTTAGGGAGTTGGTGTGTTCTGATGAATGTACAGCTGATAGAGGGAGATGAGAGAGGCACTGGACCAGGACTTACGATTATCTCAACTGCTGAAATCCTGCACCAAGTCATTTGGAAGTTCAGGCTCCCTCGACCATAGTTGATGATTGGCATCTTGCGGAATGATAATACCACCCTCTATATTGAGCCCCGGTGCCATTCGTTCTTAGTTTGTCACAGTCGCAACATCCTCTACCAAATAGTTGTCTCTGCAGTTGATCCCTCACTCTAGGACGCTGCGCTCTCTGTCTGTCAGCAATTCAACGATAGAAGCTTCAGCCTTGGAGACCAGCGTGACAGTGACAACTTGAGAAAATGAGGCAGACGGCTGAAAGGCAAAGTTGAGTCTGTGCTGTGTCGCTGTGTTATCTACCAGAATCCAAGGTCCACAACGTCTGATCCTTTGGAATGTATAATGACGGACATCTCCAGGGTTGGCCGCTCAGCATTGTCCTGGACTCCAGTGGCCTGTGCCATCTTCAAGGGTTTCTTACTGGGCCAGCGTTCCTCTGAACCCAGGCAGCATGAGGTCCCCATGTCGAACGAGATCTATGACGTCATAATCTAAGTGCTTTGTGCAAGCTTTGTAGTATACAGTAGTACTGGAACGTGTTTGTGCAAGCTTTGTAGTACACAGTAGTACTGGGAAGTGCTTCGTGCAAGCTTTGTAGTACACAGTAGTACTGGGAATGCTTTGTGCAAGCTTTGTAGTACACAGTAGTACTGGGAACGACTTTGTTGGGAATGTTTTGTGCAAGCTTTGTAGTACACAGTAGTACTGGAACGTGTTTGTGCAAGCTTTGTAGAACAAAGTAGTACTGGGAAGGTTTTGTGCAAGCTTTGTAGTACACAGTAGTACTGGGAAGCGCTTTGTGCAAGCTTTGTAGTACACAGTAGTACTGGGAAGCGCTTTGTGCAAGCTTTGTAGTACACAGTAGTAGTGGGAACATTTCGAAGTAATTTGTGCAAACTTTGTGTAAAGTAAGGAGTGTGGAGTGGGGAGTGGGGAGTGTAGAGTGCGTAACGTGTAGAGTGTGGAGTGTGGAGTGTAGAGTGTAAAGTATAGAGTGTAAAGTGTAGAGCGTGGAGTGTAAAGTGAACAGTGTGGAGAGTGAAGTGGAAAGTGTAGAGTGTGGAGGAGTGCGGAGTGCGGAATTGAAAGTAAGGAGTGTGGAGTGTAAAGTGTGGCGTGTGGAGTGTAAAGTGTGGAGTGTGGAGTGAGGAGTGTGTCGAGTGTAGGGTGTGGTGGAGTCTGTGGAGTCTGGAGTGTGGAGTGTGGAGTGCAGTGTGTGGAGTGAGGAGTGAGGAGTTTGGAGTGTAAAGTGTTGAGTGTGGAGTCAGGAGTGTAAAGTGCAAAGTGTGGAGTGTAAAGTGTAGAGTGTGGAGTGTGGAGTGGAAAGTGTCGAGTGTGGAGTGTGGAGTGTAAAGTGCAGAGTGTGGAGTGTAAAGTGTGGAGTGTGGAGTGTAAAATGTAAAGTGTGGAGTGTAGAGTGTAAAGTTTAGAGTGTAAAGTGTGTGGAGTGCGGAGTGTAAAGTGTGGAGTGTAAAGTGTGGAGTGAGGAGTGAGGAGTGTGGAGTGTAAAGTGTAGAGTGTAGAGTGCGGAGTGTGGAGTGGAAAGTGTCGAGTGTGGCTGCCAGGTTCCGAGCGCAGTGGGCACCGCTGGACCTCAACTGCCGGCTTCCGAGCCCAGTGGGCACCGCTGGACGTCAAACTGGGACCTTCCGAGCTCAGTGGGCACCGCTGGACCTCAACGGCCAGATAGAATGCCAGAAGATATGCCAGATAGAACGCCAGATAGAATGTCAGAAAGAATGCCAGAAGATATACCAGATAATATGCTAGAAGATATGCCAGATAGAATGCCAGAAGATATGCCAGATAGAATGCCAGAAGGTATGCCAGATAGAATGTCAGATAGAATGCCAGAAGGTATGCCAGATAAAGTGCCAGAATGTTTGCCAGATAGAACGCCAGAAGATTTGCCAGATAGAATGTCAGAAGATATGCCAGAACATATGCCAGATAGAGTGCCAGAAGATATGCCAGAACATATGCCAGAAGATATGCCAGGTAGAATGCCAGAAGATATGCCAGATAGAATGCCAGAAGATATGCCAGTAACAAATCGATAATGTCATGGTGGGGATCACACGAAGTAAAGTATGTTTGTTTCTTTTTTTTGGCTGTCGTTTGCTTCCGTTTGCTTTCATGGGAGAGCAATATATATATATATATACAGCTTTAAGGCTGTGACCTTTAGATTCCAGTATGCTGAAGCTGTGGTCGCAAGAGCCTGACGGTTCCGTGAGTAGTTTTTTTTTGGCGGTGCACGATATGGTTGGCGAAAGATTCCAATGTTGAAGGCTTCGAGATTTCGCGTTTTTTTTCTTTTTCTTTTCTTCATTTTCCAAGCATGCAAAAAGGTCAAAAGATAGCAGGCTTATTTTTTTCTCACCAAGCGCTGTTCCTTCCACATTGCCCCTTTGAAAAAGGAATAATGAATGATTACCAAGGGAGGCGCGCCTAGCCAAAAACAGAATAATAGAAACGGCGACGCCAGGCAAGGTAATCATTAATTACATTACATAATCAAAATGTTCCATTCCAGTGAAATATATTCTATTTTGGGTGGTTCTATTTCTGGGGCCTTATCTACGCTTTCGTTTGTCTTTTTGCCTTTTGACTGATTTTTTTCGATGTATATTTTTGGGAGAAACGGCAATCCTTGTTTGCCCAAATGAATCAACGGAGAATCGCTACAGAAACTAAACCCAGTTTGCCTTGGCTTGGCTTTTCCGGTTCAGCTACCAACACAACGACAAGCAATGCAACCACACCCGTGCCTCAGAAGAAAGGGGGGCGGATACAGTATATTGATCCCTCATGAGGATAAATTCGGTGTTGGTGCCCCCCCTTAACAAAATGGTCATAGGAAGTAGCGAATTTTGATCCCTCATACTCATGCTGGAGGGCTCAATCAAACCCAGATAAATTCCCATCAGGTCTAACATTGGCATCAGGTCCTTTTTTTCTAGATACAGTAGATATGAGAGGTCATTTTTTTTTAATCATCTGACCGTCCGTGGGGGGAGCGAAGCGCTCCAGGTGCAGAAGTTTCCAGAAAGGCACATCCTCACGGGCGGTAGATGCAGACGTGCTAGATATAGATTCATTATGAATACAAAAGATAGATTTTTATACGGTAAGGGAGAAACGGTGAGGCTATCCCGGTGCACTAGTTTTGGACGCAGTACCTTGCAATATTGACGTGAAACTATTTGAAACCAGACACTGACAGTGCTCAGGCAAAGACCTTACGGACATCAGGGTGCTCCAAGGATTGCCTGAACGGACAAAATGATATGTCACCCAGGCTTCCACTGGGAAAAACATGTACACTGCACACATTATATCATTGCACTCATTGCAGTCAGTACATATTGATTGAAATTCAGGAGTTGAAAGGCAAGTGAGACATGATCTATTGCAGCGGGGTCCGGTTTCCTTTTCTTTGATAGGGAGTCATGCTGGTGTTCTGGCGAAGTTTGGAACGAAACAGCTTTTTTTGAGCATCAGTAGGTGTAACGTGTTTTGTTGGCACTCTATGCATTTTTTCCCCACATCTTTGTGTGGGGTTCTTGTTTTTGGTTGTGCACTTCCGCCTCCTCCTTCCGCCCGCCGCCCGCCGTCACCACACAACTTGCTCACTCACACACAACTTGTCACCACACACTTGTCCTCACATAACTTGCTCTCACACAACTTGCTCACACACACAACTCACACGCAACTTGTCCACACGGTTACAACTTGTCCTCACACAACTTGTCACCACACAACTTGCACACACACACAACTTTGCGTGGCAGGCGTGGCGCTTATGGCAGTGGGCTGGCTGTGGTGGCGCGCTTGGTTCCCAGTTGGCGCCGTGGACGCCGTGGACACCGTGGACGCCGTGGCTCTTTGCGTGGCAGGCGTGGCACTTGGCGACATCGACCGTCACTTTGCGTGGCAGGCGTGGCACTTATGGCACTGGGCTTGGTGGCGCGCTTGGTTCCCAGTTGATAGCGTGGACGCCGCAGCTCTTTGCGTGGCAGGCGTGGCACTTGGCGACATGGCACTGGGCTGGCTCTGGTCGCGCGCTTGGTTCCCAGTTGACGCCGTGGTCGCCGCGCCTCTTTGCGTGGCAGGCGTGGCACTTGGCGACATCGGCCTCCACTTTGCGTGGCAGGCGTGGCACTTGGCGACATCGACGTGCATTCTGCGTGGCAGGCGTGGCACTCATGGCACTGGGCTGGCTCTGGCGCGCTTGGTTCCCAGTTGACGCCGTGGACGCCGTGGCTCTTTGGGTGGCATGCGTGGCACTTGGCGACACTTGGCGACCGACCTTCACTTTGCGTGGCAGGCGTGGCACTTATGGCACTGGGCTTGGTGGCGCGCTTGGTTCCCAGTTGAACAGCGTGGACGCCGCAGCTCTTTTGCGTGGCAGGCGTGGCACTTGGCGACATGGCACTGGGCTGGCTCTTGTGCGCGCTTGGTTCCCAGTTGAACCGCCGTGACGCCGTGGCTCTTTGGTGGCATGCGTGGCATTGGCGACATCGACCGTCATTTGCGTGGCAAAGCGTGGCACTTGGACGACATCGACCGTTCACTTTGCGTGGCAGGCGTGGCACTTATGGCACTGGGCTGGCTCAGCTCTTTGCGTGGCAGGCGTGGCACTTGGCGACATCGACGTGCATTCTGCGTGGCAGGCGTGGCACTTATGGCGCTGGGCTGGCTCTGGTGGCGCGCTTGGTTCCCAGTTATCGGCCTCCACTTTGCGTGGCAGGCGTGGCACTTGGTGACATGTACGTGCACTTTGCATGGCAGGCGTGGCATTTATGGCACTGGACTGGCTCTTGTGGCGCGCTTGGTTCCCAGTTGACGCCGTTGTCGCCGCGGCTCTTTGCGTGGCAGGCATGGCACTCGGCGACATCGACCACTTTGCGTGGCAGGCGTGGCACTTGGTGACATGGACGTGCACTTTGCATGGCAGGCGTGGCATTTATGGCACTGGACTGGCTCTGGTGGCGCGCTTGGTTCCCAGTTGGAAGATGTTCTCGAGCGGCACGTCTGCTCTTTTCTGCTTCGGCAGTTCATACACATACACACGCACACATACACATGCACACATAGCACATGCATTTAGGTGGCCACACACCGCACACATACACACACACATGCACACGCACACATACATTTTCACGCACGATTCTTTCACACACACATACACACCACTTTTACGCACTATTGCATACACTCCTTTCACGCACCTCCCTTCGACATACATTTGTTGCACACGCCGATCCTTCACCATCTCTTTTCTCTTTCCTGCATTTCCCATCCAATCTTTACCTTTCTTTTGCTGCTTATTGGAAGAAGTTGACATGTGGGGTTATCCGGTCCTTTAATTTTTGGTTTCCTGGTTCCATGCTTTCCTGCTTCTCTGCTTTTCTGCTTTTTGCTTTTCCTGCTCTGCTTGTCTGCTTCTCTGCTTTACCTGCTTTTCTTTTCTGCTTCTTTGCTTTACCTGCTTCTCTGCTTTTGTGATTTACCTGTTTCTTTTCTTTTTTGCTTCTCTGCTTTCCCTTCTTCTCTGCTTTTCTGCTTTTGCTTCTGCGCCTTTCTACTTCTACTGTTCCACTTTTTCTTTTCTTCGGTCATGTGTTTTTGCTGCTCTACTTCCTGCTCCTCTGCTTCTCTGCTTCCTGTCTTTGCTGCCTCTTAGTTTTTTTTTTGCTTTATTTTCTCCTGTTTGTAAGCACCCTAGGTTATTTTCTCCTGTTTGTAAGCACCCTAGGTGAAACCCAAAGAAACCTTAAAAAAATCCTGATAAAAACTCCTGATAAGAGACCCTACATGAAAACCTAAATGAACCCTAAAGAAACCATTACTTAACCCCAAAGAAACCATAAATGAAACCCCAAAGAAACTTTGAATGACACCCTAAATGACATCCTAAAGAAACCCTAAACGACACTCTAAAAAACACCTAAATGAAACCCAAAAGAAACCCTAAACGAAACTCTAAAGAAACCCTAAACCTAAAGAAACCCTAAATGACACCTGAAATGAAACCCTAAAGAAACCTTAAATGAAACCCTCGATGAAACCTAATTGAAACCCTAAAGAAACCCTAAATGAAACCCTAAAGAAACCCTAAATGAAACCCTAAAGAAACCCACATGAACGTTTGAAAATCCTGATAAGAAACCCTACATGAAACCCTCAAGAAACCCTAAATGAAACTCTAAAGAAACCCTAAACCTAAAGAAACCTTAAATGACACCCTAAATGAAACCCTAAAGAAACCCTAAACGAAGCTCTAAAGAAACCCTAAAGAAACATGAAACCCTAAATGAAATCCTAAAGAGACCCTAAATGAAACCCTTAATGAAACCCTAAAGAAGCTCTCAATAAACCCGCATGAACGTTTGAAGTACCAAAATGTAGCAAATACCATGCAAACGAGAGGTTGAGGGAACGGTTCCATGTTTGTGTTTTTCCGCATCTTGGCAGTTTGATCATGTCATACTTGGGGGCGCAGTTGAGGTTATGAATGGCTATAAGGCGTAATAAGCCCTATAACGGGTGCAGAATAGTTTTTGTTTTTGTTTTTTGGCTCAAATTTTGGAATTGTTGTTGGTTTTCTTTCCTGGTACCATCTGCTTTGTATTTGCAACAGTCTGGAGCTAGAATCTGTCATTTTGCATATTTGCGACATTTTTGCATGGTCACTTTGCATTTTGCATCGTATTTGCTACATTTGGCCATGCGTGCCTTCCATTTTGCATGGTATTTACCACATTTTGGCACTTCTGAGTTACTGCAATTGGTTGAGGAAGTGTTCCAAGCATCACTCAAATGCAAAGATACTCGTACCGGTACCAGCGATTGATGTTGATACGTCTTCTGATTGAGATACCCTCCGGTAATCAGATATGGCAGTGGAAAGTCCCCTAACTATACATGAGTTCCCATATCATTTCCCCGTATGTTCCCATAATTTAAATTAGTGACCATTTACATAGTATTATATATATATACAAGATTTCGTGGATTTTCCAGCCCGTTATGTAGCTGGAACATCTGCAGATGATAAACACCATTGGAATTGGCGGCTTTTCCCTCAAGATGTTCAGAGAAACCTATATTTTTGACTTGGACCTTGGTTGCCTGCTATTTTCTCTGTGTTAAATTGGATAATTATTTGGGTGGTTCCTGAAATGGGGATACCCCCAGTTCTCATTCGTTGGTTCTCTTGGATTTTCCATAAACCCTCCAGCTATTGGGATCCCCCGGGGATGGAGCCACCTGGGGGTTGGTCAAATCCTGGTGCTCAATGGCAGGGTAAACCCCTGGTAAAGCCATGGTAAGCCCATAAATATACCCAGAAAAATACACCCATAGAATTCATTGTATCATATATTTAGTACACAAATATTCATACATATATCCCGTATTGTTATTGAGATTTCCATTGAAACATCCACAGATTTCTCGGGACTGCCTCCTTTTTCCAGATGTGGACTGAACATCGAGTCGGAGGCTCAGGACGATGGTCGGTCATGGGTCCAGCAACATATGGGAAATGAAGGGTGGAAAATTGGAAAATAACTAGAAACACATTCACAAGTATTGGAGTGTCCATAAATGATCATAAATGTGCATATTAGATGGATGGATAGATAATAGATAAATAGATAGATAGATTGATTGATTGATCGATTGATAGATCGACAGATAGATAGAGTAGTCATGCGCAGGACATGAAGATTTGCCAGGCTGACCTGTGAAGAACTTATCAGCCACTCTTTGGCCACGTCTGAGATGTCGTCGACTGGCACCTGGCCAATATCAATTCGGGGAAGGCATCAGGCAGCTGGGAAGGGAGCCATCGCCTAGTGACCTCCTGCTTCAAGTGATGTGAAATGTGGTTGATAGGGATAGGGAAGACGGCTACCTTTCCATGGTCAAACGTTGAAGTATATCATATACCATCATATGCCCATATTGGGGAATGGTAATTTCTTCCTTCATAGGGATCAAGATGCCCATGATACTTGTAAGGATTCACATTATGGCATGTTTGACCATACCACATACACCATGTTTTGACCACGGCATTCACCAAACATGCAACAGCTACAGAGATCTGCCCAGACGCTAATGTTCATTGTTAATGGTATATGTATACTATACATTCATGGTTTGTCTCGTACCGTTTGTCCTGTGGTTCTATATAGTAGTTACCATTAATGTAGTTGGGGTATTATAGGTACATACATATGGTAAAGTATGGTATGACTAGTTTAGTCTATTACACACCATGATTGTTTTGAACGTGTTTCATCTAACATCTTGAAACATCTATATAGTTCTTCAGGGCGTTTGAGCTATGCTACTCTTGGATGAATATTGGAAACGTGCCAGGCTTTGTTGCTACATGGACTCTGGCTGTCTCATGTCACGGCCATTGGAGGTGCCAAAACACATGGGAAATCGGATGGTTTATGATGTACAAATGACCTTGAGAACGACTTTTGAGATGGTTAATGTATGATAATCCAATTCTAGTCTATGCATTTCTATAAGTTCCATGACTTAGGATCATGCAAAAGGCGGGGTGAACAGAGAAACATGGGATCAATCAAAAACTAAGAACTGACTCAAGATTTCAGCTGGAAAAATACATTAACAAAACATGATCCGCGATCTCTTTAGTCAAGTCATGGCGATTTAAGTAAGATAAATATTGAGAATGAATCGCTGCTGTAAACTTACAGATTCAAGCTGCCAAGACTAGGAAATCAGATGCTAATTTTTATTTTTATGTGGATAGACATTAGTTGACAAAGACATACAAAAGGATATTGAGGTCACCATCAATCTGCTCGGAATATTAAGGTCACCACGACATCACTGGACGATGGGTAGATCGACGCTGCTTTACTGGTGTCATACTAGGTCCCTGATCAACACCAGTCCAAACTTCAGACCTCAAGGAACACCAGTTGTGGAATCTCTGGTTAGGTGGTTTCAAATGCTATCTTTTTTCAATCCCACCTGGGATCAGGATACTGATTCCCGACAGATATGATTTTGTGTCGAAGCTGCCAAGGCGTCATCAATGATCAACGCCATTTGGTCATTTGGTCATTTGGATCTTGACATATCCTGATCTTTGCCGAACAAAACGCTGCAACCATGGTGCTAAAGCCATAGAATTTTCATCCACCAGAACCAACCCCTAATTTCCCGCGATGACTTTCCGCAGGCTGAAGACCAGCCGGCCGTGGCCATGGAGTTGCTTGGCAGTTGCACCATGGAAAACCCATGGGGAAAGCGGGGAAAGCTGTTCGGATGACGACGAAGCGTTGGGTTTTCCAATGTTTTCCACATGTTCTCACCGGGGGATGTTGGTGATGAGATGAACGCGCAGCGCAATGCCTGAGGTTTGCGCAAGTTCTTTCAAAGCTAAGGAGCGCAGGTGACCCAGCCTTTTTTGGAGTGCAAGTGTTGCTGCCTTTTTCGGTGATTCCAGTGATTCCACCATACTTTCTGCTATCCTGTTGGTAGGTTAGCATGTGGGAAGCCCAATGGAAGCCCCATTTTCATTGGTTTTGTCTACGAAATGGTCAAATAGATTCAAAGAGAGAAATCTCAATGCTCATGTTTCTTGGATCACCCATGATTCTTGAATATTCTTGATGTTTTTTTGCTCACAAGCCAATGCAACCAATTAGATCCATTCGGTGCCATGGCCAGGCACCGATGATCGCACCGCATGAGGGGCCGGTGTCGGGAGGGATTGAGGTGCCAGTCGAGTCGGGCCTGGGGTTGGCACTATTGTTTGGTACAGTTGCTACGTTTCTTTGCTATGACAGGTACCTTTTTTTTGTAGGCAAGGGGAAGATGCACCGAAAATCCGATGGACTTCTGTGGACGACATACAGATAGGTCTCTCTTTTCATCATATAAACTGCTCACATCAGCACTCAGATTGTTTCTGAATCCCCCAATTTGCTGTTGTGGACTGAAATCTCATGCAAAGTGGGGCCCCCTAGATAGCTAAGTTGGTTTATAACTCCAATAACTTTGGAACTATGGTTTATGGTACCTATAACTATAGTTAATGGGGTTTATAAACCATCTTATAACTGGGGGGGCCCACATTGTGAGGATCGGGTAGCACAGATCAGTGGAGACATTCCATACCCAGTTTCATCAGTATCATGAAAGCAGTGCGACGATTGGCGCCTCAGTAGGAGGGGCTGCAAAGATTCAGCTCTATGGCGAATCAAGCTGGGTCAAGCTGGGTCAATCCTAAAGAACTTGCAAAATTGGTTCACGATAAACCGATAAATGATGGTAGGTAGGGTCAATCATTTTTCGAATATGGAAACATGAGCTTTATAAATTGCTGTAATTTCTCTGATTATTTTAAGTAGTGAAGCTGCAGTGCAGATCATGTTGAGCTCTTGCTGTGTGGCATAAATTATCATCAAGTGGGTCTCAAATTCTTCATGATGCAGATAGAACCAACCATGCACATCTGCACCATGTGTTGATGATTACAGGGGCTTATACTACCCAATCTATTGCGGATTGTCATAGTCAATGATTATATTATATTATATTGTGAGAACGCCATGCTTAACTAACGAGGATAATTAAATGATCTTGCCGGTTTCGTACACTGCTCATGTGAAAACGCATTAGGAGCTGTCGTTCCAGGGCAGTTCCCTTGGAGTTTCTTTCATGGCAGGTTTGATGAACGGTCAGCTTGATAGGCTGTAAATTTGAATGAATAGAAATGTAAGATGGCTTTAATGTTGGATATATAAAGCATCAATATATGTACCATGTCATGTAGGTTGATGGCTCATGTATGTTGTCTACACCGGGGAGCCGTGCCCCAAAAGAAGAAGTGGAAGTGGTAGATTCGATCCGTTTCAGCAAAGCAAGACAGATCCCATGAACTCCGCCCATTGAACAGCCTGGTTGGGTCGACATCTCAAACATTTAGATCCAGAGTATCCCTTAAATTGATTCATCATGTAAACATGGGCCTCGACCATGAATAAGTAAAATTGTGGTACTCAGCTTCCTTTTTGACTCCTTCCCATATCCACCATCTACTGCTGATCATACTTTTAAAATGGGATAAAATGGGTCAAGTGCTTAGGATTTCCGGACCTTTCAGTGGAGATCACTGAGAGAAGTAATGTGGCTTTGCTTCAAAAGTGCACCAGTCTAGTTTCCAGCAAAACCAAGACAAGGGAACATGTTTTACACATAGATTTCAATTTCCCAGGTGCCCAAAGCCATCCAAAGCCCTATATTTTCTGCTTACGGGTTCCAAAGCTTGGCCCGGCTTTCTGCGAATCTCGCTGTGGAAAAGATCCATCTCTGCAGACGTGACCGACCTGTTTTGATGTTGATTTCTCCTGCATTTCTGAAAAAAACAGGCTAATCTTCAAGAAAAAAAGATTTTCAAAACATAGTTTCTGCAGGATTTCAACTTGGCACTGAGGCAATTTTGCACTGGGCGTTCCACAAGTTTGGGATATGTTCAATTTACAATCCTTTGCGAATCAACACAAAGCTTATCTCGGAAAATTCCTGTTCTTGATCGAACACCAACAACTACTATGTTTTGGTTATAGAACACTATATTAGAATGTAATGTTACGCGCAAACGCCCCGATTCGCCCACACCCCTTCTATGCTGTACACTTGGAGATATCAAACGTTAGACTTTACATTCAATTGGGAAGATCAACAAGGGTATTTAGGGAATATAAATTTCCCACCCCCGTTAAACTTTACATTCATTGAAGATCTTCAATAAGGGTGTAATTCTCCCACCCCCGTTAAACTTCTACATTCATTGAAGATCTTCAATAAGGGTTTAATTCTCCCACCCCCGTTAAACTTCTACATTCATTGAAGATCTTCAATAAGGGTTTAATTCTCCCACCCCCGTTAAACTTCTACATTCATTGAAGATCTTCAATAAGGGTTTAATTCTCCCACCCCCGTTAAACTTCACATTCATTGAAGATCTTCAATAAGGGTTTAATTCTCCCACCCCCGCTAAACTTCTACATTCATTGAAGATCTTCAATAAGGGTTTAATTCTCCCACCCCCGTTAAACTTCTACATTCATTGAAGATCTTCAATAAGGGTTTAATTCTCCCAACCCCGTTAAACTTCTACATTCATTGAAGATCTTCAATAAGGGTTTAATTCTCCCAGCCCCGTTAAACTTCTACATCCATTGAAGATCTTCAATAAGGGTTTGATGATGGTGATGATGATGATGATGATGATGATGTGGTGTAAGAGACTCGCACAGGTCCCTATGCTGTGCGTGCCGATATAGAACATGAAGTTAGCCATGATGCAAAAAACTCCCATTTTTACCACGTCTTCAGCACATACGAAGATGGCCGCGGACAAGCGCGGGCAAATCAAGGTGTTTGGCCGTAATGTTATAATATATATATATATATATAATGTAGACTACACATATAATCTTCCTAGATCCAATTTATATCAATGGGGAATTTTCCATAGAGATCACCAGGGCATTCTAATATGAAAGACCTGGAGACATTTTGAAAATCACAAGTCTTTATGAGATTTTAGGTCGCATATGATAGATAGATAATTGGTATGATAAATATTTGGATAGTCCTATTGTCATTGCTGATATTGCTGTTGCACATTTATCATAATATATAGACTATCCTAATATAATATGATAAATATTTGGATAGTCCTATTTGGATAGACCATATGATACAATGTTGCACATTTCAGATCATGTGATTTTAGGAGCCGAATTGTGCAGCGCCAATATTCGAAAGGTTCAACAAGGTCAGTAGCCGATGTTTTCTCCCTGGTTCATGGGACTCCAAACAGAAGATCGGTTGTGCGTCTATAGGAGGGTATTGATTCCAGGAAATTCTAAGGATCCATGATTATCCACATCAATGTGGATTCAGGGGGTATTAATGATTTTAGGAGGGTATGATTCATGATTGATTATCCACTTTCATGAATCATTAATGAATCATCGCTAATCCTTTCCCAATATTGACTACCCCCTTATCGAGACCCTTGGTTTAGCGGGAGCCATGGCCAGCGTCTTGGAGATAGCTGGACCATCCCTGCTGGTTTACCTTGAACTACGCGTTTCGGCACTGAGGAACTGGATTCGTAGTGACTTTTTAAGGGGATAGTCTTGGAATGTCTTGGGTGTATCAGACTAGAAAACCAGAAATAGGTCTGGATACTTGGTTAAACATGTTAAACCGACTAGTGATGGTAGTTTAGTACTATAACTTATCTTTTCTTGGAAGTGGCTATACTTTCTGACCAGCTATTTTTCGTGTGCTTTGCCGGGTATGTAGGATGGGCAATTTTTTAGAGAACGCCAATCGCTCCTCCAACCAATCTACAGGGACTTTCCTGAGCCGATGATAAGTAAAGCCAACCATTAAGAGCTATAGATACATGTAGCCTGTAGCCAAGCAAGATAAGGATATTTTCAAGAGACCACATGTTGAATAAACATGGGACATCATGGGACTGTTATTTGGATACTCGGACGCAACACTGGAACCTCCACGTTGTGTACTTTTCTGACTGACCTCCAATGTTTGGATGGTATATACGGTATCATCCCCATCCCGTTCCCATTCTGTCTATGAGTTGAACCGTAACTTGTTGCATTAAAAAAAAACCTGATTCCTGTATTTGTTCCCGAAAAAATCAGGTCATGTCCCGAATTCTGTGGCTGAAATGTTGAAGCTCTAGCTCTTTGCTGAAATCCCAGATGTCTGTTTCACATTTTCAATATGTTCCAATTGTGTCTATTTATCAGATGTACTATTTAGTATAACACTAATTTACATAATATTTCAATATATCCCATAATTTTACATAAAAACAATCACCATCATTTCACGATTCAGGTGACATGTGTAACAGTGTAGCAGTGTAGCGACTTGTGTTTTTAGCACTTCCCATCCATCCAGGTCATCAAACTTCAACATGCCCACAAGGTGGTGCGACATTTCGCTAGCGTTGGTGAACATAACTGCAATTTCACCTTTGGGTTTATGGTAATATATATATATACTGTATATATATATAAATATCTATGTATACTTACTATGCTTTATCAACCAACATTCACATGACTGGACACCACCCAGGTGACATGTGCAGCGTGCTGGTGTCGCACCACTGCGCCA
Organism: Cladocopium goreaui; assembly: GCA_947184155.2. Lineage (NCBI taxonomy): Eukaryota > Dinophyceae > Suessiales > Symbiodiniaceae > Cladocopium > Cladocopium goreaui. The sequence goes on along the minus strand of CAMXCT020001158.1, from coordinate 751,002 downwards.
CGCGCGCCCTGGCGCTGCCGTCCCTGCTGTCCTGCACCCGTCGCCTGAAGCGCAGCAAAGCGGCGGAACGGCTCCGCACCGAGCTGCGGAAAGGCGTCTGGCCGGAGCCCAAGAAGTGCCTTGGGCGAAGCTGGGAGGGGTCACATCCCATGGCGGATTTTCATGGGAGCACGGGAAATGGTTGGGAAAGTATTGGAGAGAACACAGATGAACATTGGGAGTTGGAGTTTCAGTGTCAAGATGTGGAGTTGAAGCATGAAAACTTGGATTTCATCTTCAACAATCTGGGATTTGACAATGACCAATTGGAAGAAAAGCACCACAAATCTGTTCAGCAGTGGATAGGCATCAATTCACTAATCAAGGACCTTTCAGCGTTCGAAAATTTGAAGTCTCATCGCTCTCATGGGGATGAAAGCAGCCAAGAATCAAAGTGGGAGTAGTGGACTCAAATGGCGCAGGTGTTCCAAAAAAAGAATTCCTAGTTGAGGGTTTCAAAGCTGGCTGTTGTAGTTTTTGTTCAATCACACTTGATATATTATGATTGGTTGAGATGACGCATATTTTTGGGATGGCTTAAAAGCACCAAAAATGGATTCCTGTGACAATTTCCATGCAGGTTACTCCAGGTCAATTCAGTGACTTTAAATCGCCACCTCAGGGAATGATTTGATGTGCATTCCAGTAGGTGGTTAGTATCCCGGTTGACCACAGGTCATTCCTTTTGTTAGCCCATGTATACTGCACAGTAGCTTGGGAACCAATTAACCAGTGGGGTCCACATCCACATCGTGGGCTCTTAACCTCTGGTAATTTAACATAGAACATGCCCCATATGATGAAAGCAAGACAAGAAGGCATGAGCACGGAGCAACAGTCAAGACACAGGGGACCAGTGGACCACAGATATTTTAATTATTTTAGTTTTTCTTCAGTATTATTTTTTTGACCTATATCCACGACTCAACAAGGATTACATGCCAACAAAAAGTATTTGTTGCATTTTGTCCGTTTTTGTTCTCAAGTCAACCACTGCAACGCCTATTTTCGATGATGAAATCTCCATGTTTGATGGTTGAGCCCTGTTTTTCCCATTAAATCACAATTGTTCCTGATTAAATTCCATTTTTTCATGACCCGCGTTGGCACAATTGAACACATGCTTCAAATGTGGATCATCAACCCTAATAGACGTCTGGCGGTTTCGAGAAACACCTCCATAGGCAACGTCGTTTGAAGGATTTCTTAGAGTCCGTGGAGATTTTAAGCCACAGCGATCCTGTTGGACCAGCGCGAATAGGTGGGGAACGGGAGGAGTGGCTGCTTTCAAGCCCGGTCGATGACTAAGATGGGGTTATGGTTATTATCTCCAATAAATTACTAGAACTACATGGAACTACTATGACTCTGACTGGATACTCGAAGTATGCCTTTTCGGTTTTCGGTGAATCTCACTCACCCTTCAAGGTGCCCAACTTCAGCGTCTCGGGGCCCTATCATCCTACCTGGACAACCAATTGTGTACAATACAATATATAAATATATGACTATAGATGGGATGCTCTAAGGTCACACGGTTGCATTATGAATTCATATGAATTCCGTGTCCTGAAAATCTTACACATTCAACATCTAGTCTACGGAATGTGTTGGTTCAATTAATATCCAGGCATTTGATGGACGGTATTAGAACAGCCAACATGTGGGTTTGTCCTAAAAAAAGGGCAACACCCCCTCCCCTCCCCACATTTGAGCGTTTATCGTGATGGCTGGTGGATTCAAATCTGTTTTCTGAACGGAGTACGATTGATGTTCAGCTGGGGAACTGACATGAACTGACTACCAGTAGTACCGCGCAAGGCGGTGGCGGAAGTTTCAAAAATAGGAAACCTATAGGAGAGATTGGTTGTTGTGAATCACGGATGGCAGAGAGAATCCACTGATGGACCGAAAGGTGGTTGGAGCTGTGTTTTTTGGAGTGGCTGCAATGGTTGCAGTGGTCACCTGGTCGGTCACCTCACCCACAACTGCTGGATGTAGTGTGGTGTAGTGCAGCTGTAGTTGTAGTTGTAGTGTAGTGGAGTTGTAGTTGTGGTGTTAATTAGCGTAGTGTAGTTGCAGTTGCATTTATGGTGGTGTAATGAGTGTAGTGTAATGTAATGTAATGTAATGTAATGCAATGTGGGGTAGGGTAGTGTAGTGTAGTGTAATTGAGTGTGGTGTGTTGTGGTGTAGTGTGGTGTAGTGTAGTGCAGTGTAATGCAATTAGTGTAGTGTAGTGTAGTGCAGTGTGTAGTGTAGTGTGAAGTGTGAAGTGTGAAGTGTGAAGTGTGAAGTGTGTAGTGTGTAGTGTGTAGTGTGTAGTGTAGGTGTAGTGTAGTGTAGCGTAGTGTAGGTGTAGTGTAGTGTAGTGTAGTGTAGTGTGGTGTAATGCAATTAGCGTACTGTAGTTGTAGTTGTAGTTGTAGTTGTAGTTGTAGTTGTAGTGTAGCGTTAAGTAATGTATTGTACTTGTAGTTGTAGTTGTAGCTGTAGCTGTAGTTGTAGTTGTAGTTAGTGTAGTGTAGCGTAGCGTAGTGTAGCGTAGTGTAGTGTAGTGTAATGTCGCGTGGTGTAGTGTAGTGTAGTGTAATTGAGTGTAGTGTACTGTACTGTAGTGTAGTGTACTGTAGTGTAGTGAGATGTAGTGTAGTGTAGTGTGGTGTAGTGTAGTGTAGTGCAGTGTAATGTAGTGTAGTGAGTCTTATGTAGTTGCAGTGGTAGTTAGTGTGATGTAGTGTAATGTAGTGAAGTGTAGTGTAATGTCATTAGTGTAATGTAATGTAGTGTAGTTGCAGTTGCAGTTTCAGTTGTAGTTGTAGGTGTAGTGCAGTGTCATTCAGTGTAGTGTAGTGTAGTGTAATTAGTGTAGTGTAGTGTAGCGCAGTGTAAATGTAGTATTGTTGTAGTTGTAGTTGTATTTAGTGTAGTGTAGTGTAGCGTCGTGGAATGTAGTGTAGTGTAGTGTAATTGAGTGTAGTGTAGTGGAGTGTAATGGAAGGTAGTGTAGCGTATTGTAATTTAGTGTAGTGTAGTGTAATTTAGTGTAGCGTAGTGGAGTGTAATGGAGTGTAGTGGAGTGTAGTGGAGTGTAGTGTAGTGGAATGTAGTGTAGTGTAGTTGTAGTGTAGTGGAGTGTAGTGTAATGTAGTGTAGTGTAGTGGAATGTAGCGTAGTGTAGTGCAATGTAGTGTAGTGTAGTGTAGTGGAGTGTAGTGTAGCGTAATGTAGTGTAGTGTAGTGTAGTGGAATGTAGGGTAGTGTAGTGTAATGTAATTGAGTGTAATTGAGTGTAGTGTAGTGGAGTGCAGTGGAGTGTGGTGTAGTGGAATGTAGTGAAGGTGTAGTTGTAGTGTAGTGTATTGGAGTGCAGTGTGGTGTAGTGGTGGTTGTAGTTGAAAATGCTACAAAACCTTCACGTCTTGCTCACTTTTGCCCAGGTGCACAATCCCTTGCGCCTGCCACGCGAAGCGACATCTGAACCTCCACAAGTGGTCCGAACCCATGGTGTTTTTAACATTTTGTCTTCGAAATGTGCTTCGCGCCACAAGGGCGTGCACTTTTTAGACATCTCAACTTCCAAAAGTGGTCCGAACCCCTGGTGTTTTTTTTTAAACATTTTGACTTGAAAATGTGCTTCGCGCCACAACAGCGTGCACTTTTTCGACATCTCAACTTCCAAAAGTGGTCCGAACCTGGTGTGTTTTGTACATTTTGACTTCGAAATGTGCTTCGCGCCACAAGGGCGTGCACTTTTTCGACATCTCAACTTCCAAAAGTGTTCAAACGTGAGGTGTTTTTAACAGTTTGACTTCGAAATGTGCTTCGCGCCGCAACGGCGTGCACTTTTTCGACATCTCAACTCGCAAAAGTGTTCGAACGTGAGGTGTTTTTAGCTTCTTCACTTGCAAATGTGCTTTGCGTCACAACGGCTTGCAATTTTTCATCTCTCATCTGGCCAGATGGCTATGCACCCGCCGCTTTAGCGAGCCTACTTTTCGACCCTCCGGAGCCACAAATCATTGGAAAAACACAGTGTTTCGCGACTTTTCTATCTTTTCGCGCACCTGCATCTTCTTTCTTCTGACTCTTTCTCTTCTCTGATCTTCTCTCTTCTGCTCTTCTCTCTTTTACTTTTCTCTTCTCTCTGGCTCTTCCCATCTCTGATTTTCATCTGTCCCTATTATCGGAAGTTTGACTTCTAAACTTCCCTTCGATAAAACCATACATGGTTTAATCTGAAAATGAGATGGACTTTAGAACTATACAGTAAAGTTAATGTAGATTAGACATGAAATTGATATACAAACCAATTAACATTGACCTTTTCCTGTTTTCCTTCAAATACAGGCAATTCGCATGGTCAGACTGTGAGTTTATCTTGGCTTATCTAACCCACATTTACCTAGATCCTCAAGTGACAGTTGGATTTTAATTCCCATTGGCCCATGAACTTTACCTATAACCACCACTAACCCTAGCCCTAGCTAACCTATGTTTAACCCGTAGTTAAGCTAATAGCCCACAAGTCAGCAGAATACCATCGATTATATTCCAAATATATGTTTGTCTGAAAATAGGGTACCTATCGTCAGTTTCCCTCAACACATGGATGGAGGTATGCCCCATTTTCAGGCAAACCCATATATCATATAAAGTTGGTTATGTATATCCATGTATATATTATGAAAATTCCCCTTTAATCCCATTGGAATCCCATGTTTGATGCTTCAATTTTTTTAGAATCCCATGTTTGATGGTTACATACCATGAGAAACTCATGTTTGATGGTTAAATCCCATGTTTGATGGTTACATACCATTAGAATCCCATAGTTTTATCCGTTGTTCATGGTCAAATCGAATAACATCACCATGATTCCCATCCAGGTCCCGAGCCCCTTCTGCAAGCGGTGCTTGTGCTCTTGAACGACAGCTGCGGCCGCGTGCAACGAGCCGTTGCTCGGATCGTGGTGAGAAGAGGTGGGGAACTTGGTATATAAACTAAGTGGTGCCCCATAGTTAAAAAACCCATATTACTAGATGTGTAGTAATTCATGAACTTACCCCCTAGTTATAGTTAAGTACTGCAACCTATAGTATAAACCAATTTAACTATTATGATTACTACATGTGGTGCCCCATAGTTAGTTAATTTTGGTCAAACTAACTCCACTAAGTAGGGTTCTGGGGGAGGTTCATATGAAGGTGGGATGGAATTATTCGTAAGTAACAATAACCATACCATTCATGCAATAGTTCATAATATAGATATAGTAACTATGGATAATTCAGAATAATAGCGACACTGGCCAATATTTAGTACTTCAACAATAACCAGTATCTACAGTAAGAAGTTATATTACATTATAGTCATGACAATCATAGTAATCAACAGAGAGATCAACTGAATGCAGAAAACCGAGCCAAAAGAGAATAGGTCGACAATGATAAGGATTTCAGCTCAAAATAGAATATATATTTAGATATATATATATATAATATGGGGTTACGATCGAGATTTTAACAACACAGTTTGTGGTGTAGCAATAGTACTGTTGATATCAGAAAATCAGGATAACAATGGTATGATGACAGGGGATGAGTTTTTTCCTGAGGAAAACCAACCATGAACCCAACAACAAATGGCAGTGATAACCAGCAATCACCCAACTCAAAAAAAACAACCAACAACTATTGACTGCTGAAGGGTGGGTAGTGTGGTATGATGTTGTATGTCACCTACAAAATTATGGTGATATAAATTCAAGTTAACCCCGAATATGAAGATATTCTGAGAATTTATATAGCTGATTTCGAACTTCATCAAACTGGGAAATATATACCGCAGTAACATTTTGCCTGGGACTGGTTGAAACCAGCCAGATGTGCTAAAGCGCGGTAGACCCAACACTAAACCCAATGTTTTATTTATGTGTGGATAAATGGGGCATGTTTTGATGGTTCTGGGCCACAAGACTCTGAGGTTGCACCAGTTGAACCGGCAAAAAAATGGATTTCACCTACCCAAAAAAGGGGTTGTCAGTGGGATTGGACCCAAGATTCGGTTTTTGACCTTCAAACATTTATGGTTTCTTTTTGAGTCCGGCTCTTTGTGGGAGTAAGTTTTATGTACTGAATAATTTTAATAATGTAGAACATGAGTCACTTCAAACATTTGTTTCTGCCTGTCTTATGTTTTTTTTGGGAACACGACCAACCAAAACCGGGTTAAATTGGACAAAATAGAGTTAGTTGTCAGCAAATGATGTTTTAATCCAGTTGTGGCAGCTAGGGTTTTGAACCACCGGCTACAGCGGCTGTTTAAATGGTATCTGTAGGTTCTCAAGGATTGTTGGTTTGCCGCTGTCAGTGGAGTGTTGCAAGTGGGGGTTGTAAGCCAACAAACATGATGATACTGTGGATAGTTGCGAAATGATGCACCAGCTGGTATACAACTATATTGTCTGGTTGGTGTTTTGGAACATTTTTTATTTTCCCTAATAGTTGGGATGATGATCCAATCTGACTAATATTTTTCAGGGGGGTTGAAAGCACCGACCAGTTATGATTATATGCAACTATATGCAACTTAATTCATCAGTCCAAATCAGAGGATCATGGGATAAACGGATAAACTGCCCATCTACCAACTAGGGATTTGGATTTCGCAGCCATACACATTATTTCGAACAATTTTCAGAACTGCCTTTGAGGTTCGGCCACAGACCCCATGTTTTAAGAAACTCTTCAGAGTGGCACTTCAACATAATCTTTGGAGATTGCAGTCAGGAAGTCTGAACATTTCTGCCGGATTTAGAGAGTTGCCACGTTTCTTAGTTCACTTTTTGGTTGGATCCGTTAGGAGACTTCCGCTACATTGGTTTATACGGCAGTTAAGTTGGGGGTCAAACCTCATTTTCCTGATGGGGGGATATGGGGGGATGGTCATTGATGTCACATATCCCGCTGATATCATAGATGGCTCCTCTTCGCTGCCATGGCTGTAATCCTACACTGCAAAAACTTGTCCTTCTGGACACAACATGAAGAATTGGAAGACCTTTACAGAAGAGGCTTCCTGTGTTCTGTGGACAGAATCGTGCCTGCGATAGAAGCAGCCTCACCCTGACCTGCCACCGACCTTCAGCGAGGCTAAGACAGTGGGCAAAATGTGGATTCCCCTCCATGGCCCCAGAGGATTGCCCAACTATATCTATCGAATCTATCCCTGCCCCTATTGACCACCCCCAAGAAATCATGTTTTTGTTTTTTTCTGGTGTTTTTGTTGGGGATGAAATCACACATGATCTGGACCGGGGTGTAACTCATATGAACGGGGGATATGATTAGTGGATATATCCCAACATATCCCAGCTATATCGCAATAGAATCCCGCATTATATTTATATATATATATATATTTACTATACACGTATAGTTGGGATTACGAGAAAGGTATCATACAAAAAATACCCCTAAAAAATTATCCATCACAGATGTCAATATATATATATATAGTATAGAACGTATCCCTCCGCCATAAAATGTAGTTGGTTCTTTAGTTGATCCCCATTTCAGCCCAGGCTCTCAAACTCCTCGGTGACTTGGGGGATGAAGCGGTGTCTCCGGAGTGCCTCCAAAGCGGCCCGTCGAAACTGCAGTTGGAAAGGAAAATCCTGGGGATTGCCGGGATACAACACTTGGAGGACACCACAAATCGTAACTGGTCACTGAGGTTTCCCGTTGATACCCTCTGGTAAACTATAAAATAACTATGGTTAAATCCACTATTTTTTATGGGTAAATCTAGTAAATCAACGAACTAAATGGCCACTTTCAATAGCAAACTGTTAGTTTACCAGTAATCCTCATGGGATGATAAGCCTCTGATTCGTGGGATCAAACTGTGACACTTGGGCGGTGGCAATCATGGAAAAAAACCGCTCAAGTGTACAATCCCCAGACAACAACTAAACAATCAAACATGATAAAGGAATGTATATCGTGGGTGTATATCTATATATATATATACATATCTATTGTATATATATATATTGTATATATATATTGTATGTATATATATATACTATGTATATATATATATATATGTATACTGTATATGTATATACTGTATATGTAAACTCAACCTGGCAAATGGGTGATGAACATCTCAAAAAGCAACACTAACTCAGTAAAATTGAATCTGAAGAGGTATTGTGTTTTTTGATTGGTGTCTTTGGTTTGAGATGAGGGTAGCCCGTCCCTGTCAAAGCAACAGTCAATAGACATGGGAATGCTACGAAAGCAACATCGAGATTTCAGATAAACCAAAATCAATGATATCTAAACAGTTTCAATTGGGACGTCCAAGCAACCATGGTGCTAAAGATCGAAAACAAAAGCATCGAATCAACACAAAATGATGGTTGAAGACTCAAAATGAGGATGTTGAATTTGTTGTCGTGGACTGCACATTTCCCCATATTGCAAATTTCCAGCTGTTGGACGCTCCTTCGCGTTTTTCTCGAGATTTGTGGACGGTTGGTGAACTCAGCATTGCTAAAATCCGAAGGTTTGCTTCAATTAAGCAGTCAATTTATGTTGGCTTCCTCAGCCAGTGGCTACACTTTTGACTTTTGCCATTGGGTCCGAGCGCACGCCTCTAAATACCCTAACTAAGCTTGGCGAGCACGCGCGCGCGCGCGGACCCACTAGAAAAAGCTCAAGCTTGTTTTTGGACAGGACAGCCACATAAACATCGTTTTTTTCTATGTTCCAACTTTAAGCACAGTTTCTTGTTTAATTTTTGCGCTCATTTTTGTTGGTACAAGACGGTTGATAACCTCCTGTTCAATCCCCACCTATCAACTGGTGTGGGAGTTCTTCCATCCACTGTAAACAGGTGTATAGACAGAGAGGATGTATAGACAGTAATTATTAGATAAACTTGGACTATACTTGGACTATATTTTTTTGTATAGACTGCATAGATCCCAAAATAGAAGCATAGATCAGAAAGATCAGATTACAAATCCAAAAAAAGAGATCAGATATATAGATAGCCCCGGAACCATTCCTTATCTGGTTGGTGGCTTCAAATACTCAGCGCGTTCAATAAAGTGGGAATAACGTGGTTGTTTCAAACATATTAACAATAGATTCAACCATATTTCTGGTTAACCTTGGTTAGATACTTTAGTACTTTAATCTTTGTGCTAACGGGAAATTGTACTAATCAGACTAATCAGCAAAAACATACTTTTGGTCGGAAAATCTGCAGGCTACACCTGTGGTTTCGGCTAAAGATATCCCTTGACTACGTATAACTGTAGTTGCGGATGCAGCCACCATTTTTGATGGAACCAAGATTGGTTTAGTGTTAAATCAAAACTGTTGATGGTAAAAGACACATGTGTTAATGGTAAACAAATAATGTTGGCTGCCTAATAGTAATTACCCCCCTATTTTTTTTGGGGGGGGGGTCAACATTCCTATAATAATTTTTGGGAATCTATAGCTGGGATCATGATATGTATCTGATAGATTCTCCATGGTTTTGTTGGGTTTCTGATAGATTCTGAATGGATTTGGTTAGGTTGCTGAGAGATTGGCGAAGAGTTGGCAAGGCGGAAGTGGACATGGAAGTGGGGGCAGAGGTGGTGGAGGCGAAGGAGGAGGACGAGGAGGAGGAGAAGAAGGAGAAGAAGGAGAAGAAGGAGAAGAAGGAGAAGAAGGAGAAGAAGGAGAAGGAGAAGGAGGACAACAAAATTGGAGTTGCGGAAAAACGTTTCCACTATTGCCATGCCTGGTGCAGGTTTGTTATTGCTATTCTGGGGCTTGCAAAGGCGGTACTGGACCTGTTTTCTTGCTTTTTTAAATAAGGGTTTTATAAGGAAATCAGCTGTTTGGTAATTGGATCAGATTTCTGGAATCTAAGCTTTTGCTAATCAAAAGTGAAGGCTGCTTTGAAAAGGATTTGCTTTACTTGACTCTTTTGGCAATACTAAAAGTAAATGGAGCTAATTGACTTTTAGTATTGGAGAAAAAATTGGAGTTGGAAGAAAACAATCCACTATTGCCATGTTGGGTCCACTATTGGCCATGCCCTCTGGACAAGGTCTGAACATGACTCTTTTGGCAGTACTAAAAGTAAATAGAGCTAGCTAATTGACTTTTAGTATTGGAGAAAAATTGGAGTTGCGGAAAAATGTTTCTACTATTGACAAGAGATCACTATTGGTCAGACAACATTAGTGCTTGATGCAAAACAACACAATGCTTGTTGTTGAAACACACAACTTTTCTTGGTTGAACTATTATTTGTGATGGTAAAAACACAACTTTTGATGCTTGAGTTCAACCATCATTTTTAACGGTAAGAAAACAAAACAATTTATATAATGGTTAAATCATATTAAATCATCATTTCTGGTGAAAAACACCATGTTTTTGATGGTAAACAACACGCCTTTGGATGGTAACCATATCCTTTGACCACCGAGGTCTCCTGAAATCGTTGCTTTTGGCGGCCCAACACGCTGACGAAGCGGTGCGACTAGAGGCAGTCGAGGCCATACAGACCGCGTTGTGTCGCTGGTGGCCGGGATGCCTGACGGAGGCGCCGGGGGTAATTTTTGTTGGTCGTTTTGTTGGTGATTTGTGGATTTTCTTAGGGATTTGCGGGCAGCTGATGGTTTATTTTGTTGCTTTTGTTGGTGTTTCTGTGGGTTTTGAAGGGATTTAGGGGAATATCACCCCAAGTTAGTTTAGTACGGTGAACATAACTCGAATAACGATTGGGTTTATGGTAGGTAGGTATATGGAACTAGTCAATGGGCTTTATAAATCAACAAACATGAATGGGTTCCACGTTGTAAGAGTTCTGGTTATGAAACAACTGTAGTTAGGCGGGTGAAACTAAGCCCATGTAGTTATAGTTATGGGGCATGACCTTGTAACTGGTTGGTTTTTGTAGGATTATAATCCAGTTACAAATGCGAGAAACCAGTTAAGTATGTTGATGATCCTCCAAGTGGTGGGAATGTTACCCCTGTTACCCCCGAAAAGGGTTGAGTGATTGATTTTATGGGGATTAGGACTGAACTATAATGTAAATGCAGAGACCTTATGGGGATAATATGGAATAATATAGATTATATATATAAGTAATTCTATTATATATAGTTATATATATATATAGTTTTATATAATTATATATTTATAGTTATGTATATATATATAAATAGATATAGATAGATAATTAGATAGATGGATGGATGGATGGATGGATGGATGGATAGATAGATAGATAGATAGACAGACATATAGATAGATAAATGATATATGATATATGATATATGATATATGATATATGATATATGAAATATACATATCATATATATATATATATATATACATGTACATCATAGAGATGCCTCAATTGGATGTGCATTCCATGCATCATATTTTTGGTGGGTAATTGTGGGCTATAAATGGTTATACCCAGTAATATATGGGTACCCACTTGCTGAGTGGGATGGACATCCTTAGTTCAGCAGACGTACATTCATTTGCGATGCTTTTTTCCAACGACAAATGCACTGTAAGATGATTGTTGGAGGGTTAGGCGTGGATGTTGGAAATATGATGTTGTCAAAGATTTGAATCAGAAAGCGGATCTTACCCTCCACCTACTACCGCTTATTTGTATTGTGATCTTCCATAGCTCTTAGTCACCAGGAGGTAACAACTACCACGATTGGATACTTCTGGGAGAATCATCGAAAGTCATGATATAGTCGTCTTTTGCCCTTTGGGTTTGCTGGCATGCTTGTATTCGATTGGAGTGTTGCCAAAACACGCAGTTGTACTCACTCACATGACAGTCTCTGATTTTCCATGTACTTTTGCAAAATTGCAATTTTAAAAGGAACCATGATGGTTTACCAATGAAATACCCTTAGAATCCCTTATATTTAGGGGTACTTCATCTTTGGACTCGGTCAACTCTTATACCCTGTGCATGTTCCATTGCCATTTTACATCAAAGAGGCCTGTTGAAAAATGCTTGCAATTCTCTGGTGGTGAAAGCAAAAAAGCAGACACGACTGGCTATGATAAACTATCATAAATATTAATTACTGTATGTGGTACGTACGGTATATAGTTGTAGTTGTCTAGAGATAACTATATGATTTTGTTAAGGTATTTGTTGTGTTTGTTGTATAGCTAACATTAACATGAATCTATACAGTATGGTTCAAGGGGACCGAGCCCAGGAGCAACAGCACATGTTGCTCTTCGCCCTGGGATGTGCACTGAAAGATAGCTGCCCACACGTGCTTCGGGCGATTCGCGCAACAATCTTTTCATGTATGAAAGATTCAGATGGATAAGATTTTTACAAACTGAAGTGCGTATATCACTAATCGTAAATATGTCGAGTTAAAGTACAAATATGATATGTCAAGTTAAAGTATACATATATATATATACATATAAACATGTATATATATATAATTATATATATATGAAAGTAGTACGTAGTACAATATTAAAGTACTGTACATTATATATCATAAATTATCATAATATACTGTTTGCTTCTGTAGGGTATCTGCAAGTCTAGCTCCAAACCTCTTCCAGCTGGTGCTGGATCGCTCGTGTTTTTTCAGGTATGTGCGAAAGTGTCCAAGCTGCAAGCAGTCCGTGAATGACGGTAGAACATTGAACCATTGGTATGACTGTTCACCATGAAACATGGAGATTTAGCCAACAAAAACCGGCGACGTTACGACGTAATACAAATGGCAGTGTAACCACTTGTTTGCTATGGAAAAAATCAGCCATGATTAAGCAGATTTATTGAACTAACTGGGCCATGGATAACTTGGACTCGCAGGGTGAAGTAGACTTTGTTTCTTGAAGTCCAGCTTTATTTATCTGATTTTCTCGGTGCCGCTGCTCTCTTTTGGGTGCAGTTCAATAAGTTGCGCAAGAAACCCATGGAAGAAACGATCTCCATATCCGAACTTGTGCCTTTACTACAATGGTTATAGCATGTTATAGCGATAGATTTTTCAGCCCAGTCCTGCACCCCCAGTCCTGGTGAAGCTGGGCTGTGTCATGCCCAGATGAGGCAATGACAGCCTTGAGCACCGTGTCGCAGTCCTCAAGAGGATTGTCTGCTCAGGCGATGAACTGATGGGTGATTTTTGCTCAAGCATATCTGTACAGATATTTTTGGACATAATACTTTTGATTTGTTTTTTTTCAGGATTTCAAGGATTTTTGGATTTTCAAGGTTAACTTGATGGTATGAGTCAAACTTGTGAAAGTCATCTTGTCTTGCTCCTGGTGATCTTTTTGAGTTTTCGTATTAATCGAACTGTTCAATTCCGATTCATCAATGTCATATTATCACATCGTCAAGGTTTGATAGGTTCAACGGTTCAACCTTCTGGTCATTTCCTGTTTTGTTATGTCAACCATAGATTGACAAACCCATGCAAAAACACAAAGTCATCAAGTAGACCAGGGGGGGTACTTGTTTGGGTTTCTGGAGCTAGCAGGGAGTACAACTGGAACATGAGCTTCAAGGATTGCGTTGTTTTGTTAGGGTACTGTGGTAGATGAACAGCATATTCAAACAAATTATATACAAAACAACCCCATTCACCCCCAAAGTTCAATGTTAATGTAAAAAGGGAACTGAGGTGTGCTAGCTGGCTCCAATGGACAAAATAAGCAACCCCCCAACGTCAACGTCACTTTTGCCAAAGCGCACACAGAAACGTTGGCATTTGGGGGTTGGGGGGTTCAACACAGAGTCTTGCAGGGTTTGAATATGTCGTCCATCTACAGTCTACAGTATAGTATATGCATTTTAAATTATAACACTAAGTTGTGGCTCAAAGAAAAAGCTAGATAATATCTAGGATTATACGATAATTATGCAGTTTATGAAAAAAACGATTTATGGGCATCAGTTTTCCAAGATATATATATATATATTATAGTTATGAATGAGTGATATATTTATACATGCAGACAGAATAACGACGTCACCGCCATGTTACCTTCATGGATAGTAGGGGTAAATATCGCAAAACTGGCTGATTTCAGGTTCCTGAATCATTGCAATTCAGCCAGAAGGACATTTCAATATGTCTCAGTTTATTAATGATTGAGACAATCTCAGTTGATGATGCGTGTGTATATACACATACTATATATACACATACTATATATACATATATACATATATACATATATACATACATACACAGTATATACATATACATTTACATATACATATACATGTACATGTACATGTACATATACATACACACATACATATACAGATACACATACATACATGCATGCATGCACACATCCATCCATCCATGCATGCATGCATACATTCATGAATTACATTACATTACGTTACATAACGTTACGTTACATTACATTACATACATTCATACATACGTACGTACGTACATACGTACCTACGTACATACGTACATACGTACATACGTACATACGTACATACATACATACATACAAATACACATACACATACACATTCACATACATATACATATACATATACATACACACACATACGTACATACATACATACATACGTACATACATACATACGTACATACGTACATACGCACATACGTACATACCTACATACGTACACACGTACATACTTACATACGTACATATGTACATACGTACATACATACATACGTACATACATACATACGTACATACATACATATACATGCATACATACCTACATACGTACATACGTACATACGTACATACGTACATACATACATACATACAAATACAAATACACATACACATACATATACATATACATACACATACACATACATACACATACATACACATACACATACACATACACATACACATACACATACATACACATACACATACACATACACATACACATACACATACACATACACATACATACATACATACATACATAGATAGATACATACATACATACATATACATACACATACACATACACATACACATACACATACATACACATACATATACATATACATGCATACATACATACATGCATACATGCATACATACGTACATACGTACATACGTACATACGTACATACGTACATACGTACATACGTACATACGTACATACATACATACGTACATACGTACATACGTACATACGTACATACGTACATACGTACATACGTACATACGTACATACGTACATACATACATACATACATACATACACTGTATATATATATACATACAGATTTATAATACGGTAAAAAAATAGAGGACGGGATCAACAAGATCTAGCCCCGTCCACCAGCCCGTAGGTCTTTACGCCGGCGGCAGATCTGCTGGAGCATCAGGATCGCTTCGTGCGCGCCCGCGCCTGCGCCCTGCTGGGCCGCCTGCGGTCGACTCCCGAGGTGACGCAGCTGTTGTGCCTCGCCGCGGCGGAGTCGTTCCGGCGGGTTGGTTGTTCCAAAAAGGCCATGGAAAAAATGGGAAAAGGATGGGAGAAGGTTGAAGTGAGCTATGGATTTTCTATGTATTTTTTTCCATGGTTGTTAGGTTCGTGATGGTGAACTTGATTAATATGTTTAAAATCGGGATTCTGGGATAAATTGGGATGAGACCAGCAAAGCTACGGAAATCCATGGTGGTTTCCTGTTTGGAAATGATCTTCAGGGTGGATTTCCATATCTATTTTGCTTTAGTGGAGGGTAATGATGAACAATGATAGTTTACCATTGTTTGCAGTATGTACAGTATTGCTTTATGCTAATTGAGTTTTGTGAAAATGAATGTTTATGAATTTGATATAGCATCACTCGGCTGACATCACTAATCATAACTACAAAACAAGATGAAGCCCACGAACCCGAATGCTCACACGTATGTTAATGGTACAGATGTCAAAACACATGGTTATGCAGTCACGCAAAATACCTTTCTGCAATAGTTTATTTGAACAGTCTTGTACATGTTTCCCTTGTTACCAGTCTGCAGTGTGGAGTGGAAAGTGTAGAGTGTGGAGTGTGGAGTGTGAAGTAAGGAGTGTGAAGTAAGGAGTGTGGAGTGTAAAGTGTGGAGTGGGGAGTGTAGAGTGTGTAAAGTGTAGAATGCGGAGTGTAAAGTGTAGAGTGTGGAGTATGGAGTGTAAAGTGTAGAGTGTGGAGTGTGGAGTGTAAAGTGTGGAGTGTAAAGTGTGGAGTGAGGAGTGTAAAGTGGAAAGCGTGGAGTGTAAAGTGTAAAGTGTGGAGTGTAGAGTGTATAGTGTAGAGTGCAAAGTGTAGAGTGTGGAGTGTGGGGTGTAAAGTGTAGAGTATAAAGTGTAGAGTGTGGAGTGTAGAGTGTAAAGTGACGATTGTAAAGTGTGGAGTGAGGAGTGTAAAGTGTGGAGTGTGGAGTGTAAAGTGTGGAGTCTGGAGTGTGAAGTATGGAGTGTAAAGTGACGAGTGTGTAGTGTAAAGTGTGGAGTGTAAAGTGTAGAGTGCGAAGTGTAAAGTGTGGAGTGTGGAGTGTAAAGTGTGGAGTGAGGAGTGTAAAGTGTGGAGTGCAAAGTGTGAAGTGTAAAGTGTGGAGCGTAAAGTGTAGAGTGTGGGGTCTGGAGTGGAAAGTGTAGAGTGTGGTGTGTAGAGTGTGGAGTGTGGAGTGTGGAGTGTAAAGTGAGGAGTGTAAAGTGTGGAGTGTGGAGTGTACAGTAAAGGGTGGAATGTGGAGTGCGGAGTGCGGAGTGCGGAGTGGAAAGTGTAGAGTGTGGAGTGTGGAGTGTACAGTAAAGGGTGGAATGTGGAGTGCGGAGTGCGGAGTGGAAAGTGTAGAGTGTGGAGTGTGGAGTGTAAAGTGGGGAGTGTGGAGTGTAGAGTGTGGAGTGAGGAGTGTAAAGTGTAAAGTGTGGAGTGTGGAGTGTAAAGTGTGGAGTGCGAAATGTGGAGTGGAAAGTGTAGAGTGTGGTGTGTAGAGTGTGGAGTGTAAAATGTAAAGTGTGGAGTGTAGAGTGTAAAGTGTAGAGTGTGGAGTGTAGAGTGTAAAGTGTAGAGTGTAAAGTGTAGAGTGTGGAGTGTAGAGTGTAAAGTGACGAGTGTAAAGTGTAGAGTGAGGAGTGTAAAGTGTGGAGTGAGGAGTGTAAAGTGTAAAGTGTGGAGTGTGGAGTGGAAAGTGTGGAGTGTGAAGTGTGGAATGTAAAGTAAGGAGTGTGTAGTGTAAAGTGTGGAGTGTGGAGTGCAAAGTGTAGAGTGTGGAGTGTAAAATGTGTAGAGTGAGGAGTGAGGAGTGAGGAGTGGAAAGTGTAGAGTGTAGTGTAAAGTGTGGAGTGTGGAGTGTAAAGTCTCAGGTGAGGAGTGAGGAGTGTAAAGTGCAAAGTGTAAAGTGTGGAGTGTAAAGTGTACAGTGTGGAGTCTAAAGTGTAAATTGTGGAGTGTGGAGTGTAAAGTGTAGAGTGTGGAGTGCGGAGCTTCCCCCATAGACACGGCGACGGCACAGGAAAACGAGCGACTCGAGACGAGACACGTGGGTGCAAAAAAACGAGCATTTCGTACGAGATTTCCTCCAATTTTGACATTTTCAACACATTATCAAACAGGTTGGAATGTCACAAAGTGCCACGCCTGCCACGCAAAACGACATGACAACCTGCTTGGAAACATTCGAAGAGGACATGTTTTCCAGCTTCCCCCATAGACACGGCGACGCCACAGGAAAACGAGAGACTCGCGACAAGACACGTGGATGCAGAAAAACCAGCATTTCGTACGAGACGTCCTCCAATTTTGACATTTTTGACACATTATCAAACAGGTTGGAATGTCACAAAGTGCCACGCCTGCCACGCAAAACGACATGACAACTTCCTTGGAAACCTTCGAAAAGGAGAGGTTTTGCGGCTTCCCCCATAGACACGGCGAACCCACAGGAAAACCAGAGACTCGAGACGAGACACGTGGGAGCACCAAAACGATCATTTCGTACGAGACTTCCTCCAATTTTGAAATTTTGTGAACATCATCAAACAGGTTGGAATGTCAGAAAGTGCCACGTCTGCCACGCAAAACAACAACACAGCCTGCCTGGAAACATTCGAAAAGGACAGGTTTTCCAGCTTCCTCCATAGACACGGCGACGCCACAGGAAAACCAGCGACTCGAGACAAGACACGTGGATGCAGAAAAACCAGCATTTCGTACGAGACGTCCTCCAATTTTCACAGTTGGCAACATGACAAAAGGACAAGTTTTGCAGCTTCCCCCATAGACACGGCGAGGCCACGGGAAAACCAGAGACGCAAGACGAGACAGGTGGGAGCACCAAAACGAGCATTTCGTGCGAGACTTCCTCCACTTTTCACACTTTGCAGCTTCAAAATCGATGTTTTCCTACGAGTTTTCCTTAGAACCTGAAAATTTGCAACCTCAAAATCGATGTTTCGTGCGAGGCTTCCGTCAATTTTCAGCACATCACGCTAAATGCCATGCGTGCCACGGAATTTGCACCTTGTCACCACTTGACGCAGCCCTGCCAATGCGATTTACAAAAAACACGCAACGCGACACGTCTAAAGTGCTGCGCCTGCCACGAAAAATGACGATGGACACGCCCAAAGTGCTGTGCCTGCCACGAAAACTGCAACACATCTTCTGAAAACGTCGCAAAAGTATTGCGCCTGCCACGCAAAACGACTTTCGACACGTTGCAGAACACGTCTGAATGTCACGAAATGCCACACCTGCCACGCGAAACGAAGCAACGACACGTCTGAAACCTCCAAAAATGACCACCTCTGCAGAACTTCCCATAGGCACGGCCATACGGGGATCGCGCGAACGGTTGCGAACGGTTGCGAACGGTTGCGGACGGTTGCGCTCGCGAACGCAACGTCGAGCGAACACACCCTCAACCCCCAGACCCCCAGAGTGAAACGGGAACCCTTGCTACGCATTCGGGAAAAATAGCGTCCTTTCACGAGGCATGATGATATTCAACAATCGGGAGTTCATTCGTGAAACATAGAGATTTGAAGAACTTACATGGGGATGACAGGCGTTCGGGTATCATGCCAGCGCTGAGCCGGAAAGATCCCAAAGTGATGAAAGATCCAAAATTAAGAATTTGCCCGAACCAATAATGGCTTCTTACTGAACATATATTTGAAAGATCCCAAACTTATATTTCTTGTGGTTTCTTACTTAGAAATCTTAGAATTACAATCAGGAGCAGGGACGTTTCTTAACCTGTGTGCTGGTAAAACTGATGAACCTGGTAGACAGCTGAGGATTGTATGGTATATGGTGCCTCACGGGGAGAGGTATTCGAATTTCATGTTGGTTTCTCATTTGCCCGGATAATTCCATATCAATGTCGATTTGCTCTTTTTGATGAACATATTCATGAAGAAATGCCATTTGAGATTTCTTGCAACGCTTCAGTAGACTCACATCGCACCTATTTCTGTATTGTTGTCCAAACGGGGAAGATAATTTTGGGGTCTTCCGACAGCGGAGTTTGTTGGCATCCTGGAGGCTTTGATGGTCAAAAGCCTGTTGCTACCATGTCAAAATGTCCCATTCTTAATTCCAGTGCTGGAAATCCACATATTATCACATATTCATTTAGTTACTTATATACAAACTAACATAGATCATCATAGATCTGGGAAAGCTATAGTTTCAGTTTCAGGAACTTTTTTTTCCACATCGAAGTGTTTACCCCTGAGGTCCTTGCGGTGCGAAGATAGCAGCAGCTTGTCGGAGTTGACGGTTATGGATCCTGATCTTATGATATCAACATATCAGCAATGGTTGGTTCTATACCCCAATTTTCCTGGTTCATGTTTGTTTTGCAGATGAAAATTGCACTTTGGAAGATTAAAATCCCACTCCATTTTCGATGTTTGGATTCCAATTCTTCAACATCTTTCATATTGTTTCATGCTTAAAGCTCCATGGTTTTTCTGCTTTTTCATGGCTTAAATCGTGTCAAATCGTGCGATTTTTGGTGCTTAAATCCCGCGTTTTTCATGGTGAAAGCTCCATTTTTTGTGGACCCGCCCACGCCCCAACTCGGACGGAGGTCCAGAGGTGCAGGAGGTGGCCAGAAACGCGCTGCGAGGCATCAGACAGTCGATGCTGACAGATCAAAAAGGGGTGGGCTGGGTACAGATATGGAAAACCATTGGAAAACCATTGGAAAACCATTGGAAAACCATTGGAAACTGTGCCAAAATCATTGGAAAACCATTGTGAACCATGGGACACTATTGGAACACCATTGGAAAGCGTTGGAAAACCATTGGAAAATCATTGGAAGATCATTGGAAACTGCTGACTCAATCAAGAAAAATTGGGATTTCATTGGATTTATGGATGATTATGATAGCTAAGTTGGCGAACAGAACTCCAACTATAGTTTATAATATTCAAGAACTATAGTAACTATAGTATTGTAGTTATAGAATGTTGTTTATAAACCAACTTTTAGCTGTGGGGTCCCACATTGTACCTATTATTACACATTTTTTAGGAGATTGAGTTGGATTGTTAGATGAATGTCAATTTTATTATTATGTTGTTTGATGTCATTGGATGAACATCATAGGTATGGGGTTTCGACACATCCACGTAATAGGTTGGTAAGTGGATTGTAAATGGGCTATAGTAAGTGGATTATAACCGATCTAAAACTGAGAGTTATCCTACTGTTGGTTTACCTCACCACATCCCAGCGCGCTAAAGTTTGGCTATAAAACGAACCATTCATAGGGATATAGAATTACTGGTTGGTGGTTTGGAACATTTCTTATTTTCCATAATATATGGGTTGTCATCCTTCCCATTGACTTTCATATTTTTCAAGATGGTCGAAACCACCAACCAGATTACGTGATATATCGATGGGATATCAATGGGATTTGAATCTCGGTTCAGACTTTTGGGGGTCCAGAAATGTGGGATGTCTGGGATGTAGATGAAGAAATGAGCTGATCATTTTACAGTACAAACTTAGTTAGCCTGGGAGCATCCAAGAAGTCTATACTACTGAAAAATCACCTAAAAACTTTCCGTGGTTCAAGACGGGGGTGATGATCTTTGAGACATGAAGTTATCACACTAACACTGTTATTGGTCAAACTACTTAAAGCATTTAAAGCCCAATGTGGGTAAAGTACAATGGCATTGAATCGTTGACGTCTATTCAGTCCGTTTTTGGTGACACGAGGGTAGAAACAGCATCTTTTGGAGCCAAGGGGATGATACCCAGGGGGTCAGTGAATTCAGTGCATCACTGGCTTGACTATGTACAGTAGTGTCTGTGATGGATTTTTTTGGAGTATTATGATTGGAATTTAGTTGGGTTGTGTGGATTTACAAACCAACTTATAACTTATCTGGTGGCTCGTCTCAGGAATCGTAAGTGAATTATAATCCCAGTTGTAAGTAGGCTAAGTAGGATTAGTCCAGTTATAGCCGGGGTTGTAAACCACGTACCAATTGGGATGAGCCATAAAGTACATTAAGTTACTATGGAGTGAATTCTTTGAAGTGAATTATCCCACTCAGAGCTGGGATCCTTAGATCGACCACTGATCTAGGGAAGAATTTATCCGTCCTCATTCTTGTTGAACTTGATGGTGGAATGCCCATTCTTGCTGATTAAGTCTCATTTTTGATGGTGTTAAACCCCCCTTTTTTAATGGTTAAATCAGTTTGTTCAATCGCCATTTGTGAGGGAAAACAAATCATCACTTTTGATGGTTAAATCGCTGTCTTTTTAAAATCATCACATGTTTGATGGTAAAATCCCTGTTTTGATGCTTAAATTGCTTAAATCAATCAACAAAAGCTGCTGCAGTCCCGAAATCTTCCGCAGCCATGGCTGAAGCCATCCCCTCCCGTCCGCGCAACGCGCACGTCGTCGGGCCGCGACGGGGTCCGCGCTCTCGGCGCGGGGGCGGAGCACAGCGGGTGCGACCGCCGGTAGGAGACCCGGGGTAGGGGACTCGGTATTACTGACGTATTACTTCATGTTTTCATTTGTTTTCTGAGGGATGCATAACATCAGAATTGTCCCAATTTTCCCACATGTCGCGATTGAACCAAATCTAAAAATCTCGGAGTTAGTGAGTCTCACAGACGAGAGAACTTCGTCAGTGAACTTGGCGTCCTCAAGGGTCACGGGAGAATCCTGGTTGACGCCAAGTACAACGCGTTCAGAGACCAGATTTTGAAGTCGAAGTCCGGGAAATTCCGGGAAGACCTCGGACGACTTTTTTTTGATGCTTGATGGCTTCATAACTTCATAACAGACCCAGCACCATCGACAGGGAAAACATTCTTCAAACAGCTTCGGGATCTCTCCAAAATCTCCAAAGTCCCTGAGCAAAAAAAGATCCAGTGATGGGAGGCAAGCAAGCGCGTAAGGCGTTGAACTCAGTGGTTGAGAAAACGGGCATGGGGTGCTCAATTTTGACCCATACCATTAATTTACCCCTGAACAACTGTATGTACCCCATAATGTCAATCATATGTGTATATAAAATTATATATACATAATATTAATAGATCTATATGGGGGGTTCTTCAATTTGGGGTGACTCCCCAAGACACCGGTTGCTTTCAATAGGAAGTCATGGTTTTCCAGCCCTGGTTCATCCCCCGTGACTCCAGGAGCCCAGAAGGAGACATGATTCACGAGCCCATCACCGCACGGCAGGCGGTGAGTTGGGGCTGATCGAACAAGAAAAAGTTGCGGATTCTTGCGGGTTTTTGATTGTTTTTGGTCTGGATTTATGATGATTTATGCCATAAACATCCATAAATGCATGAATGGTGTGTGGATTTTCTTATGCCACGAATGCGGGATTTTCTTGCGAGGAAAGTCATGGGGATTTAAGCAGCAGATGGCAGGTCATTTTGATGAGGCACAAATGAAAGAAGTTGGTGTCCGTGTAGAAATCTAGCTGACTTGGTCGTGTCTTTTGTTGGTATCTTAGCCAGAGGAGAAAATGATGCGCGACGATTTGAGCAGCAGCCAATTTGGGACTTTCTGAGATGGTATGTATAGGAAGCTTCTGCATCTATAAAACGTGTGAAGGTTCCATAGTTTTCTGCAAGACTGCCGATGCAGTAAACTCCATCACAACAAGTTGTTTTTTCTGGATTCTAGCCCTCTAATGCCCTCTAAGGTTGCAAATTTCAGTGGATGTGTTGTTTCGGATCTAGCAAAAAAAATATACATGGCAATGATAAATACACGCTGCGTGATGAGCTTGCGTGCTTGCACTCAGCCTTGCGCGCGCTGTGTGCTGAAGCTGCTAAGTTAAATCCCCATAAATCATCATAAATCCACATGGTCGAATTGAACACCCACTGAATCCCCCTTGTACTGGTACGGGGTAACCCACTATTTTGTCATATGAGCAAGGGTCAAAAGACGCTATGAAAGGCTTCAATTACGATCGGCCATCACTACTCAAAATATGTGATTTACTGTGTGTAGCGATAGGGGGCCTTATGTAGCGATACCTCTTTTTAGACTTTGTTTATGATTGAAGCTTCCTGTTGGGCGCATGACTTTCCAATCTTTTGATGTCAGAGTGCGACACTGGAGCAGTCGCAGTGGGCTGGTCTTCCTGGGTAGTTGCAAGATGGCCTGTCGTCAAGTATATATGAGATAGTTACATTAAACAATATTGATATATTGGGGTATTTTGATCTATAAGGTATGCAAGAAACTAATTCATAACGCATCATGAGCTTGATGATGGTGATGATGCTGATGATGATGGTGATGGTGATGATGTTGATTCAGATAGTGACCGTGCTGAGATATGTTGAAAAAGCATCCTTGTGCGGTCACGGACGCTTCTCCAAAGCCACTGTCCAGGAGTAGAATTGCAACATGGAGCTTGTCAGAATTTCGTGTCACTTGAAACATACACCTGAGATCACACATTTTCTGTTCCCCGTAGCGATGCCCGAAGCGATACCCCTCGATACCCAGAGCGATACCTGAAATCCATGAAATTAGGGAGTACCCCACATGGTCACTTGAAACTATACAACTTGTGCTATAGGTGGAAAAATATGGGAAGTATGAACAAGGTACCCTCAAGTTCTTACTGGGTTAGTTCTTAAAGGGTTCATTTGGTCAGGGTTTTGCCGATTCATTTTGGCGTGGTATTAGGTTGCAAAGGAGGCAGGGTGAAGAAAAAAAGGCGCCGGAAACAAGGCAGCACAGGCAAGACAAGCCAAGACAAGCCAACACAAGCCAAGGGCAGCCTCCGAGGTCAGATGACCTGCAGTGAGTCCGGCTGGTGTCTAGCTGAAGCTGTCGACGTCAGCCTTGGTGATCAAGTAAAAGTTTGAATTTCCCTGGAGATACCATCGCAAGGGGAATAAGAATCCGATTCCTCATCTGGATCCTCCTCTTCTAGCAGCAATTCTGCCTAGTTGGTGAAAAGGGTGCTGGGACTGTGTGTAGCGATAGGGGGCCTTATGAAGCGATGCCATGACCTCACCACATGAATTGAGTTTTGACCGTCGCACATATATATTTTCTATACAAATCATCATTATCCAATGGTTTGTTTTATCCCCATATTTGCAGTTACATATTTCAACAGATTTCTTTCACCATTTTTGTTGGCGACCCTCCACCTCTCCAGGGCGATTTCCTTGAGGAGCCGGTGAGCGATCCTCGTCGGCGTCAGGCCCGGCCCGGATGGGCCCAGATGGGAAGCGAACACGCAGCGAAACGCTGGGATTTCACCATAATTCACCATGAAAAACCAGAAACATTATATATATATACACATAAATAATGTTAATTTTATCAATACATGTTAATCTATAAATACGGCAAATGCCTGGGCTTTGCCCGGAACCGCAACCACGACAGGCAACGCATCATCATCATCATCGTCATCATCATCATCATCATCATCGTCATCATCAGCATCATCATCAGCATCATCATCAGCATCAGCATCATCATCATCATCATCATCAGCATCATCATCAACATCAGCATCAGCATCAGCATTATCATCATCATCATCAGCAGCATCATCAGCATCATCATCATCATCATCATCATCGTCATCATCAGCATCAGCATCAGCAGCAGCATCATCACCATCATCACCATCATCAGCATCAGCATCAGCATCATCACCATCATCATCATCATCATTATCATGTAAAGTTTAACGGTGACCAATTGAATGTAGAGTTTAACGGGGGTGGGATTTCAATATTTCCTAATACCTTTTTTGATCTTCGCAATGGAATGCAGAGTCGCAACAACATTTGATTGGGAATGGGGACCCTCTACGCTGCAAAGCCTGGGCAAAGCCCAGGCGTTGCGCGTGTAAATATTATATATGATTATATAGGCATATGTAGAATTCACTGAATACACCATGAAAACCATTAAATTCGGTGAACATGTTGGATTTCAGCATGAAAAGCTACGAACAAACAATGGGAAAATCGGAAACACCATCAGGCTGCAAAATAGGGATTTCACCATGGAAGGGATCGGACCGTGAATGATGCGGTTAAAAGCATGACCTCATCAGTCAGCAATTGATTTCTGATTCCGATGAGGTCTTAAACCAGAGCATTTCGGGGTATCCTGTGTTCTTGGTCCCCGATGTCCCCGTTTCGTTGAGGACTTGATACTCTCTGAGAGAGAAATAAAGAATGATGTTGTGGCAAACGGTAGTTTTTCGGGTTCCCATTGAGCCAGTTGGTACTTGGTGGATCTTGGTGGTGTCTACCTTCATTTCTCAAGGCCGGGAGAACATGTATCTACCTATAGTGTTGCTGTTCGCATGTCGTTGTATCAATAGTAACCCCCCCCAAAAAAAGTATACTGTAATCACTATAGACCATAGTTTTCGAAATTCGTTTTTGGTGGTTACCGTAGATAGTATATGTTCTGCATGTTCCACAGAAAAACTCTTCTTCGGATGAATATGAGTGAACCCAGCGCCTTCGTCGTTTGTATCAGTGTTTCTTTAAGGTTGTACAATAGTTTAAGCTTAAATCCAATTCTTGAGAGTTATAGGATGGTTTTAACATGCCCTCTGGATCCAAATACCTTCTCTGGAAGTATTTGGGCTTTGATTTGGGGAGTTAAGTACCTTCTCAGAAAGTATTTGGATCTATAGAAATATATATATATATATAAACCAACTTTTGGTCAATTTTATTCTGCGCACCTCTTAGGGGATGTCCTCCATCGTTGTGGGCATCTCGAAACGTCACATGGCCGTCAGGCTTCGCCCGGCTTTGATGAAGATGGACCGCTCAGAAAGCAGGCGCGGCAATTACTTGGTACAAGGAGTTGCCAAACAAAAGGGGTAATTCTGGATGAGAACTTACCTGTATGTTTAATGGCATGAGTACCCATTTACATTTGTAGTTGTAGGTGTTTAAAGATTAAGACCAACTGGAATGGTTGCCAAATAGTGGTTGTGCCCTCGCAATGCAAGGGACATCGAGAACACAAGGAATCACTTGCATGTGCGTTTCTTTAAGACTCAAGACCATGTTGCAGGGAAGTTGGACACATTGGGCGGAATCACGAATCAGCAATCGCTTGGGTTTCCCTGGGTTCAAAGGGGAAACCATGGCACACGTGATGGGAATCCCACTGTGAATGGATGGTCGATGTGGCCACATAACAACTACTGTACCGACTATAATCCTACCATATACATCGACGCTATAGGATTGGATCGTTTCATACTATATACTCAAAATGACCAGATATATGACGACTTGTTGTGTAGTCGATCCCTTCCATTTTGCTGGTGCCATCCAATTCAGTTTGTGCCAAGGGCACCCCCGAAGACCAATGGTTTAAAGCCTCAGGGTCCCCAACTTGAATACATCCATACATTGCCGTATAGTTAAAGCATATTATAATATCCGGACAAACTCATATCATATTGTTGGGTGTATTGCCCATAACATCCCGTTTATTTGTGCTTATTGTTTATGCCTCATGTTATATCACGTGATACAATCCACCATTACTATATCTCCTATTGCATGACATCCAAATAAAATGCTTGGTTTCATACCTACATTTCTAGGCAAAACCCGATCTTGGCGCGGTCATGCAGTCATGCACCACCAGGCTACATCCTCTTCACCAGCACCAAGAGACATACGACAAGCTGAGTTTGGGCCTTTTTTTGGGGGTTTATGGCAGGAAGGATTCCTGAATGAACAAAATAGTTACACAACTTGTTGATACCTTGAAATTGCATGTTTTAATATCAAACATTAGCATTTGGATAAATCGCGAGATTTTTTGGAGATCTCGAGGAACCCCTCATGTTCATTGATTCAAGAAACAACCAGTTTATAATAGGGGATATAACTTTGTCTTTACTAGTTTTTACACTGATTGCCAACAATGACCTGAAACTGAAGGCGTACTAGAGATGCTACAGTACCTGTGTGTTTTTGGAATACGTGTATTATAAATATGTCACACATTAATTTTTTCCAGTTGCATCCCATTAATTTTATCAACGATAGCCTTGCTTTTGAACCTCAAGATGGCTTAAGGTTGACTCACTTCAGGAGATAGAGGTATATATTTATTATTATCATCATTATTGTTGTTAATATTATTGTTGTTTATTATTGTCATTGTTACTATTATTACGATTATCATTGTTATTATTATGTTATCACTATATCACATATTATATTGTATGTCATGTATATATTATAAACACAAATAATAATTATATTTGTTGTTATTGTTATTATCATTATTACATCTATATAATAACATATGTATATATCCAATTGAGCATTGTAGTTGGCACGTCATCATATATGGACCGCGTGTCTGAGGCCACTGGCTACCTTGGAAGATTTTGAAGACAAGGAGGCGAAGCCAGCAAGGGCTATAGCGGCTCTCCAGTGGTTACAAGGGCTTAGGCCTACTGGTTTGGAGCGACCTGGATCTATGATGATCTATGGGTAAGGCTATCCATATTATATTTAAAATTCTCGATTGGAGCCAGTTGGAGCTACTAAGAGTTTACCGCATGAGATTATATCCAATTCCAAGAGGAAAGAAATCGTCCGGACCCAATTCGTTTCCAGTCGTCCTGTCATGACGGGACCGGAGCCCTATATACGTATAGCCGCTTTGGCGCACTGAGTCTCATAGGTTTTATCACCATTTCGGTGTATTTCTGGCTACAAGAAATAGTGATTTAAACTGGTTACATCATGTTACATCCCCACATTGGAAATCAGTTAGCCATATATTTGATATATTTGGTCCCTTAAGAAGTAACATATTTCAGCAGGTTTTTCGTGTTTTTTGTCGGGTCCCAGGCCATAAAAGCAACGCTGGGAGTCGTGAACCGCAGACAAGAAGAGCCCGCAGCCTTGGTGGGATGGCAGTCAACATCCCATTGATGTGGCTATAGGTGTTTGTTTATATGTATTTGTTTTCCGTTTGAATTTATTACCCTCTGGTAATCAAATATAGCTAGCTATTGAAAATGGCACATTTATAGTTGATTTACCTATTAAAGATGGTTATTTTCCATAGGTATGTTAGTTTACCAGAGGGTAACTTGTCTCCCACTTGAACACACCTAATTTTTAGTAACCACTGGTTGATGATGTTAATGATCATTTTCGGTGCTAAAATTTAGCAAGAATGTGGAGGGACACACATATTCATTTTCAGTGAGGAATTGTAAAGTGATGTCCCAGGTCGTTGGCTAAATTGGTTTTAGAAACAATATAGCTAGATGGTTTTAAGATTAATTGGCCAACTTGGATATCTAAACTTATTGGTTTAAGAGATAGTTTTACGGATGTGCTTATGATGGAGGCCTCTATAGTAAGATGGTTTTAACCAACTTCCAACTCCCGCAGCATTCTAGTCAAATGATCTCCAACTCATATCCCACTAATTTTGCATTAGTGCGTGTCATTCTATACATTATATTTTATATATATGTATGTGTATACATAATCATTATATACATATATTATTATGTGTATATATATATATATATCCATGATCCAATCATACAAACTACTGTAATATCCCATGAATTTCCGCTAAGTCTCAGTCGGGGTGTTTTTAAAGGTCTATCCACTGCTGCGCATCCAACTAGATCTACCAATTTCAGGTGGCAGCGACAGCTTCAGTCTGTGGATGAGAAGCAGGTGTGCACGGCGGCGGTGAGGTGGCTTGTAGAAAATGGCCCATTTATGGATGAATTAGCTATGAACAACATGGTGATTTTCCACATCTATGTTAGTTTACCCCAGAATGAGAAACCATCAGTAAACAAACATCGCTGACATAGCTAAGGCTATGGATGGAAGAAACCCTGTACCATTTGAGGGATGTGGTAAGCATCCCATTATTTTTGATGGGTTTCAACCATCCAAGCTGCTGTAGTATTTCGCAACCATCCACAGTAGCTATGGAAAATTGATGGAATATGTCCATTTGGGTCAATGGTTCGCGAAATGACTACTATTCCATACATGGAGCATTGGGGATAGCTAGAAAATGGACAATATATAGATGAGTTGACTTGAGTTTCCTACTAGAACAGATGATGTTCCATAGCCTCTTTCGAATTCGGACTTTTGAGCTACCAAAAGCAGGACAGTTGAATCTGGAAAACCATAGGAAATCATGCGAAATCCCAAACTTTCGCTAAATCATCAAAATGGGTTGGGTACCCGACACCTGAATATTTAGATGAAACCATGGAAAACCCAAAATCGATTGCTTTATCATCAAGTTCTCTCTATCAAAATGGCCATTTAGGGTAGGTACAGCCCATTTTCAGACACATCCAAATCAGGAATTGTGAAGCATCGCAACCGGGATTCTGACCCTCAAAATGAGGACAAAATGTCGAGTTTAATCGATTTTTTCAGATGATTTCTGCATATGAGACGGCTCTATCTATCTAGCTATGTCTAGCTAGATCTATCTATCTACCTATCTATCTATCTGTTTGTCTGTCTATTTGTCTTTATCCGTCTATCATTATCTATCTATCATTCTCTATCTACCATTGTCTATCTATCAAGGTCTATCTATCATTGTCTATCTATCAGTATCAATCTATGATTATCTATCTATCACTATCATTTTCTATCTGTCATGTTCTATCTACCTGTCTGTCTGTCTGTCGTGTGTCTGCCTGTCGCCTGTCTAATCTATCGGTGTATCTATCCATCTATCGTATCTTACATCATCTAGATAGATAGCCAGATAAGCAAATAGCCAGATAAGATAAGATAGATTATCTTATCTTATCTTTTCTGGCTATTTGCTTATCTGGCTATCTATTCATCTGTTTGTCTGTCTGTCGATATGTCTATCTATCTATCTATCGATCTATCTATCAATCTATCAATCAATCAATCTATCTATCTCTATCTATCTCTATCTATCTCTATCTATCTCTACCTATCTATATCTAACTATATCTATCTCTATCTATCTCTATCTATCTCTACCTATCTATATCTAACTATATCTATCTATATCTATCTATATCTAACTATATCTATCTATATCTATCTATATCTATCTATATCTATCTATATCTATCTATATCTATCTATATCTATCTATATCCATCCATATCTATCTATATCGATCCATATCTATCTATATCTATCTATATCTATCTATATCTATCCATCTATCCATCTACTATCCATCCATCCATCCACCTTTCCATCTATCCATCTATCCATCTATCCATCTATCCATCCATCTATCCATCTATCCATCTACCCATCTATCCATCTATCCATCTATCATCTATCCATCTATCCATCGATCCATCTATCCATCTATCCATCTATCCATCTATCGATCTATCTATCTGTCTATCTGTCTATCTGTCTATCTGTCTATCTATCTGTCTTTCCGTGCATACACCTATGTACATCTGTATGATCTACATATAAATGCGTATAGATGTGTGGATTTTGTTATTGCTTTACATTATTTTCCACTGCTGGTCTCCATCCCATACGAATACATTGCCGCGTGTGTGCCAAGATTCTCTATGGCTACGATCCTTTCCGATGGAAATTGCCAAAGCATGAGCTGTTATAAATATGTGTATATAATGTTATGTATCTATGATTATGTATGTATATATATATATATAAGAATACATATTTATTCATCCAGTGATTATCTTAAATACCAGCTGACACCATGGTATCCTAGATGTCATAGAATTGCATGGCTCTGGAGGATCTTTGGATCTTTTGGAGACGAGTCGGAGCTCCACCAGAAGAGCAACCATTTGTCTATTGGTTGCTATCCTTGCTTGGTATATATAGTTGTTTCTGGAAATCCAGTGCTAGGTCTGCTAGTAGCTTCCATTTCTGAGCAGTCTGGGCATTCATTCTATCCCGATGATCTGATACGTATCAAGACCTATACATATTTTGGTGTCACCAGCTCTTTCCCTCAAAAAGAAAATTTAGTTAACCCAAAAACGGGGGCACTAGGCAAAAGAAATTGGGACTCAGCAAACATGGGGATTTTTTGTTTGATTTCAGCAGAATTTCATTGGGGATTTATCAATTTATCCTCCAGGACTTGACATAGATACAGGAAAACCATGGAAAACCCACTATTCGTAGGTCATTTTCCGAGGGGGAAACCTGGTCAGTTTTCCTCTATGGGAACCGACTGGAACCTGGGGGATCTAGGCGGAACTGGCGCATATCCAGTGGAAGCTGGCCCGGAGAGCTCAGGAATGCCTGGGGATATGGCTATGGCTGTGGCTGGTATCCGATATTAGTAGGATATACAAAGACCTTAAGATGATACCCCAGGTTAAACTAACGTAGATGTGGAAAACCTATGGTTTCCCTAGGCAAATAATCTACAAACGGTTGATTTTCCACTTATATATTATAATAGTTTACCCCAGGGTATAGGTCTGAGAATGGATTCTTATTGATTGTTGGTATATGGTTGTTAACAGGATATTTTACCAACCACGATGGGGTTTATAACCAAATAACCAACAACAATGGGAATAGCATGAATAGATAACCACCAATATCATGTATGAAGGATGTGTGATGTTGGTTGGTTATATATTTGTTCATGGCAGAAATTGCAGGCAACTTCTCAGGTGCTGTTTGAGCACGTAGGGATGATGGACGATGGACCTTCGATGAAAAAATGTCATAATGACATATGGGGTCCAAGACAAAAATCTACCTTTATCAGGTGGAATACCAACTGACATATTCAGTAGAACCTTGGGTGGCAAAGCGGCAAAACATACCATCTGGTTATTTAGCATAGCCATGGAAAATCACAATTTTTAAGAACGGTAAACCATCTATTTCTATGTGCCATCTATACCATGGCTATGTTAAATAACCATAGGGTATATTTTTCCATATATTGGGAATGTCATGATCCCAATTGACTTTCATATGTTTCAGAGGGGTAGGTATACCACCACCCAGCTATGATTAACCATCATTAACCATATACTAACCATATATTAACCATATACCAACCATAGGAATTGCCCCCAAAATCCGCTGGAAAACGCTAGTCATGGCCTGAGATCCGGGACCAGTCCTCCTCGTTGGTCAAAGAGCTAGCGATTGTGCAGACGCAGCTGAAGGACCCCGGCGCCGGCGCCGCGGGGAGTGTGTTGTGGTGGGAACATGGGAAGATGATGGGAATGGGATAGTTGGATATAGTTGGTTGGTTTATATAGTTTATAAGTTTATAAGCACTAAGAAAAAACATAAATAATATAAATAATGGTGATCTAGGATATTCATGGGGGATAAAATGGAATATATCAATGGAATATTACAAGCACTAAAAAACATCAATAATGGTGATCTAATATCTAGGATATGAATGGGGATACAATGGAATATGAATGGACAAACAATGGAATATTAAAGGCGTATTGTGGGTTTACCCTCTGCTGATTGAACATACTGTAGATAGATGTAGATAGCAATGGACAATGGCCCCCATTTGTGGATGATTTAATTATGATGATTTACCTTTCTAAGAGTGGTGATTTTCCATAGCCACTGTGGATCGTTGCGAAATCCTGCACCAGTTGGTAGATGGGCAAAATCCCGTTATAATCCCATGATTTACAGTGTTGAATTATGTCGCCAATAGTTACCAAATGGTGCAGGATTTCTTCCAGCCACATGTAAAGATATACACTCACAGGATAGCGCCCTGGTTGAATGTTGTGCATATTGAATATTGTTGTGACATGTTGTGACTCACGTGATGGAATTCGTCATCACCTCGATTTGAAAATGATAATTTTCTGTCGGCTCTTGGCCATTGGAAGCCCCCTTGGAGGTACTTGGCAGAAACCAATTTTGCAAGAGTCATGGCACAATGCTTTGATTCCTGGAGTCAATGGGTTACGGAGTCTACGGCAACCTCTGCCAGACTTTGTGCGTGACCTACCTGAGAGCACCTGGGCGGACATCCAAAGTGATCCCATATAGCGAGCCCAGTTGGAAGTGCAGTTCCAGTTCTAAGTGGATATAATTATATACTGTAACCATAATTATAGAGAATTATAGGATATCATAGGGGGTTATAAGTTATAACCATGGTTATACCCTTTTGTAACCTCAACTGCACTCCCAGCCATCTTTGATTCCTCCAAGTGGTTCCATCGGCAGGACTTGAAAGCGGAGTCCCGGAGAGCGCTGGTCGAGTGCGAACGTGCCTTTCGCGACAACGTGGGGATGCTAAGATCTGTTGGGCTGGGGAAACCAACAGGTGAATTGGATAGTTTTGACCAAAACATGGGATTTAAACAAGGGAAACTACCAAACAAATGATGAATTTGCCCGAAACAGATAGGATTTGACCAACAACAACAACAACAACAACCACAACCACAACAACAACAACAACAACAACAGCAACAGCAGAATATGTGCCAGATAGAATGCCAGAATATGTGTCAGATAGAATACCAAGTAGAATGTCAATATATATATATGTCAGATAGAATGCCAGATAGAATGTCAGATAGAATGCCAGTATTTATGTAGTTATATGTCAGACATAATGCCAGCGTGAGTATATCTCAAATGGAATGCCAGATAGAATGCCAGAATATATGTCAGATAGAACGTCAAATAGAATGCCAGAATATATTTCAGATAGATTGCCAGCATATATGTCAGATAGAATGTCAGAATATATAGAATATATGTCGAGATTTACGTCTTGACATGTCATGGACCATGGAGGGAATCACACGAAGTAAAGTAGTTTTATTTCTGGCGCCGAGATAGAAGAAAGTAGTTTTATTTCTGGTGCCGAGATAGAAGAAGACACTTCACGCGCAGATCATTTTCCCGCCAGGATTGCGCAGAGTATGGGCTGGCCCTTGGAGATCTTGAGGGGCGTACTGGATTCCAACAACGGCTTCCTGGAGAATGAGGAAACAACTGTGAATCACGATGCAAAGGTTCCGGCCGGTGTAACGCCTGTCAAGAGTGTCGCGGCCAGCTGCGTTCCTTCGGCCCGAAAAACCGACTTGTTGAATTGGTGCGACGATTTGGTGATCAGCGTTGAGAAGGGGGCAGGTATGGCAGAGCGCAATTGCTTGGTGACTGAAGCCACGAAGAAAGGCATCGAGAACATGCTGCTGAACGTTCACCGTTCTATGCACTCGTCATCCGCCCCTTGACCTGCAGGCCACCAATATATGCATGTACATGAATAAGAACGAGATGGAAGCAAGGCGTTTAAACAGTCTTGTATGATTTTCCCCTGTTCCCATGCCAATATATTGTAGACCGCGGAATATACATGAATATACAAAACGTAGCGTGCAAAGTGCGGAGTGTAAAGTGTAAACTGAGGAGGGTAAAGTGTAGAGTGTAAAGTGTAGAGTGTAAAGTGTGGAGTCTAAAATGTAAAGTGTAGAGTGTAAAGTCTGGAGTGTAAAGTGTAAAGTGTTGAGTGTGAAGTGTAAAGTGTGGGGAGTAAAGTGTAAAGTGTGGAGTGTCAAGTATCAAGGATCAAGGATCAAAGGTCAAGTGTGGAGTGTAAAGCGTGGAGTGTAAAGTGCAGAGTGTGGAGTGTGAAGTGTAAAGTGTGGAGTGTATAAAGTGTGGAGTGTAAAGTGGGAAAGGGGAGAGTGTGGAGTGTAGAGTATGGAGTGTAGAATGTGGAGTGTGGAGTGTAAAGTGTGGAGTGTAGAGTATAGAGTGCGCAGTGTAAAGTGTGGATTGCGAAGTGTAAAGTGTGAAGTGTGCAGTGTAAAGTGTGGAGTGTAATGTTTCGAGTGTAAAGTGTGAAGAGTGGATTTGAAAGTTTGGAGTGTGGAGTGTAGAGGATGGAGTGTGGAGTGTAGAGTGTAAAGTGTGGAGTCTAAAATGTAAAGTGTAGAGTGTAAAGTGTGGAGTGTCAAGTGTAGAGTGTGGAGTGTGGACACCTTCGAAAAGGAAAGGTTTTGCAGCTTCCCCCATAGACACTGCGAAGCCAGAAGCTTGCTGCGACACATTCGAAAAGGAAAGGTCTTGCAGCTTCCCTCATAGACACAGCGAAGCCAAAGGAAAGCCACAGACCCGAGACCAGACATGTTGGAGCATCAAAGCGAGCATTTCGTGGGAGACATCCTCCAAGTTTGAAACTTTGACACCTTCGAAAACGAAACGTTTTGCAGCTTCCTCCACAGACATGGCGAAGCCAGAGACTCGAGACGAGACATGTTGGAGCAGCAAAACGAGCATTTCGTGCGAGACATGTCTAATTTTGACAATTTGTAGCCAAATGCACCCACCGAGATTTGCAGGCATGGAAATCCGACCGCCATCGGTTTCCTCCTTTTCAATACAATTATTCCAATGGTGTGATCCACAAAAAACATGGGTGGCGCATGTTCACCATTGAAGAAAAAGAGTCAATCATGGGGTTCCCCATTGGTTTTACATCTCAAGCTTGGAAGAAACGCAGCGATCCAATCGGCCCCAAGATTTTGATGATTGCCGAATGTCACTGCTGGGGAATGTACCTTGATTTAATTGCAGATTGGTGCTTGCAATCTGTACCCTGCTCGCCGTGATTGTAATATGATCCCTGCATTGGTTCAAAGTTGGTTTCAAATGTGCCAGTGCTAGATTCAAACATGTGTCCACACTGAGGCTGGAGGTATTGCAGGACAATTGCATACCAGAAGATCAGATTAGGAAGTTTGCTGACATTGGCGGCATCGATGATGGAACCTATCATCAAGTGAAGATCCTGCCCCCAAGCTGAAGTAGCCATTGCTGCATGAGTTTAGCAAAAAAATGTGCTACATGGTTCAGCAGTGGTTCTTCTTGGCCTTGGAAAGAAAGTGCAGGGGTTGCTGGACTCAGGAGCAGATTGCTCTGCAAGCCGGAGTGGGCGGGTGATTTGACTGGGTGGATTACAACGGCCATCAGTTCTAGCCAGCATGAGTTGTTGTTAATGCACACCACGAGTTGTTAATGCAGCAGTTGAGCTGAACTATGCTGCAGCAAGTTCATGTCCTTGTCATTTTTGCTGCTTTGTTCCTGGAGGTTCCACCCTTCAGGGAGAAGACCGCTTCACAAGCCATGCTGCTCAGCCTTCTGAAACCGAACTGTCATGGGACCAGCAACAGCAACAGCAACAGCAACAACAACAACAACAAAACAACAAGAGAGATTAAAACACACACACACATATATATATATATATATATTTACTAACCCCGTAAAAAAAAAAAAACAAGAATGGGTAAATCATGGTAAATCGGTCCTGTACTTGAATAAACTTGGGTGTTCTTTCAACTTGTTGGTCTTGTTGTTTTGTTTTTGTTGGTTCCCAGGTTTGATTTTGCATTGTGGGATTGTCATGGATCCGCTGAATTTCACATGTCAAATCGAAGAAACCCGAGTTCTACCGCTCCACGTACGGAATTACCAACAGGTACCCTAAGAATAAGGGTAAATATGTAAATATGTCAGCACCATGGTTTGCATATGGGATATCTACATACATATGGATAGGTATGATTAAGTCAGGTCAAACCCTGATTAATCAAGCATATCTGGAATGAACAGTCGCCACTGGCTAGTATTTTTGGGATGGGTTGGAACCACCACATCATGAGCAATCACCGAATCATAGAGCTAAATATAGATAAACACACCATCACCATGGGATATATGTATATATATATATATATTCTATTTACATTATATTATATCATATTATATTATATGATTTTACATTGTATTATACTATATTTTATAATATAATATATTATATATTATATTTTGTTATGTTATAATATATTATATTATATTATATTATGTTATGTTATATTAAATTATATTATATCATGTTATATTTTAATATATTGTATTATGTTGTATTATATTATATCATGTTATATTTTAATATATTGTATTATGTTGTATTATATTATATTATATTATTAAATTATTTTAAATTATATTATATTACATTATACTATATTATATACATATATATTTATTGTTATTTATTTAAGTGTATATATATATATATTGATATATATATATAATTATATATATAATTATATTTGAACATGTATCATTATTAATGTATATATATATAATAGTATATCCTGAGTTGATACTGATGAAGTGGCCATAAGTTGCCAAAAGCTGTCATCGTATTTTTTGCACATGCCCATCCGAAATTGCTCTCTCGATGGCCAGGAAGCGAAGCTCAACGAGGAGCGATGGGCAGTCCCCTGATGGCTGATGATTGGGAGTTATATTACGTTACTGTATATTATCTAAGATACTGTGGCAACTCATCTATAAACTGTCCATTTTCTAGCTATCCCCAATGCTCCATGTATGGAATAGTAATCATAAAACGCGAACCATTGACCCAAATGGACATATTCCATCAATTTTCCATTTTCCATAGCTACTGTGGATGGTTGCGAAATCCTACATTTCCATTATTTTTGATGGTTGAAACCCATCAAACATCATGGGATGCTTACCACATCCCTCAACTTGTGATTCGAATTTCCCAACCATCCACTGACAGCGCGGGAAGCCCAATGAAGATGGGACACCATTGGAAACCAATGATCAAGTCTGGGGATTCTGTGGCAACATATCCAAAATGCGGTAAAGGCAATGGTAATGAAGATGGAAACCATAATCTAAGGCATATATAAACCAATGAAATAAATTACTGTAGTGGGAATTATGGTTCGATCTTTTTTGGAGGTTGCTTTAGAGATCCAATCAGGAACGTTTTGAGCATCGACACAGATATCTGGATATCCCACGATCGAGTCTGGGGATTCTGTGGCAACAGATCGAAAATGTGGTAAAGCCGCCTATTTTGGAGGCTTATACAAACCATTTCTGGTGATAGTAGGAATAGTTGATTTTCGGGTTTACCATTTCTGGTGATAGTAGGAATAGATAGGAATAGTTGATGTTCGGGTTTACCATGGTCTACGGCATTTTTTCAGACCACCCGAGTTTGAATATTTTTAGGAGCGGGGCTTGCGTTTGGCGATGTTTGAAAGCTTGGAGAAAGGGATGAGAAAGGCCCGGGTCGAACCATCCCTAAACCGGCTTAGTTGGTGGCACCCAAGAATACAAATGATGCTTAGCCTGGGAATCATCATTTACGGAAATCATCATTTGCGGGAAGGATATGTTCAAAAAAGTGTCAAGAAA
This sequence comes from Cladocopium goreaui, assembly GCA_947184155.2. NCBI lineage: Eukaryota > Dinophyceae > Suessiales > Symbiodiniaceae > Cladocopium > Cladocopium goreaui. The sequence continues at coordinate 712,115 of CAMXCT020001158.1, read as the reverse complement.
AATGTGAAGTTATGTTTATGCCGTATATTTACCAAAGATGGTTGATGAGGTTTCATAAAGGGCGACATTTCACTTGCTGGGCATTGGGGTATATTGGGGTCCCGTCAGCGGTCCATTGAACTCCGATCAGCAACGTTTTTTGCATATGTTCCTCTCACGCCTTAGTTATTCCCATGTTAGTTACACATCCGCCAAACATCCTTCTGGCCATATCATTTTTGATGTGGGTGTGGGTCAAAACCCATTATTGCCATACTCTTCGGGAGTGAACATCCATTTACTAGCTGTTTTGCGGGAGGGAATTCCTTGGCTTTGACCCAAAATTTACGGATCCGAAGACATCCCTGAGAATTGCACCCTGAGTAATCTGAGTAGTTTCGACATGTTAGAGCTGGATACAGCGGAAGAACATCTCACCAGAATTCTCCAGAATAGTGTTATATAACTCCCCCCAGTCATGAATTTTCTCTGTGTTTTGAATGATGTTATTAAAACCTAGTAAGACCTCATTCTAAATTGACTCTATTGCAATTTATTTTTCATAGGTGTCCTTTTTTTCCATGGGCCCATTGTGGTCCATCGAAATCTGAGGGTTAATCACCTCACTTTGATCCCAAAAGCAGTTTCTTCTAACCGTTTCAGAAACGACCAAAGCCGAAGAAACAACTAGAACTGGGTACCCCTAAACTATGAGAGTGGATCAAACGATTTTTTTCTCTATCTTAAGTGATGGATCTGATGGATTTGACAAACGTCCAAACGGAGAATATCCACCTTGAGGCCGTCAGTATAAGTCATCAGAAAAATGATTGACATGTTATTTTACCCGACAATTCTACAATTTCATGTGTTTTGTTCGTACTTTTCACATGTCGGGCTCTTGGGTGACCTCACCAGTTTGCTAGGTCCGCTCCGACATGGACGTGGAGGCTCAGGAGCGGCAAGCAGCGAATGCAGAGGTCAGACATGTCCAGCGTAAGCTTCTCCGCGGGTTTGTGTGTGGCAGGAGAGTCATGGGAAATCATGGGATGATGGGATAAGGATTTTTAATATATATATATATATAGTATATTATTTGGGACTGGTCATTTTTATATACACATGATAGTGAATAGTGATAGTGACAGTGACTAGCCATTTATTCATGGGAATATATATATATACACATATATGGATGATGGGATCAGGATATATATATAATATATATATATAATGACAGATAGTTGTAGTGACTAACAATGGTAGTGATAATCAGATAATCACCATAATCAAAGAATGTGGTATGAACATACGCAACGGTATTATAATAATGGTTGGTAATATTCAATATTGAATAATAATGGTTAATCATGCTCAATAATTGTTAATATATGTTAATATTATATAAGTAGTGGTTAATAATTTTAATGGTTAATCAATTTAATAATGGTATTTAACCAACAGCCATAGATGAAGAATGGATAACTGGAAGAATGTGGGAAACCCTGTCTGCCAGAAACACGTACCATGACTAGGGATTGTTGGAAGCCCACCCATTAAAATGCTATAAAATGGTGACGGCTTGGTTGGGGATCGGGATCGTTTATGGCACTGGGGCTACCACTTTTTCCTGTTGTTTTTTTTTCTATTCTCACTGTCGGAACATCGGATGATACACATCAGTGGTAGTTGCTGATGATCCTAGCTCTCAGAGGGATAATGCATCAATATATTCACTCTATATGAAGTGATGCTAGTATATTTTGTGGCTCATCCCTGGAATCGTAAGTGGTTTATACATATGTAACCCTGGACCCTGGTCATAGCTTGACATTGCCCCTACTTAGCCTACTGAATTAACTGGGGTTATAAGATGTAGACACCCACTTAGGATTCCTGGGATGAGCCACCACGCATGATCTATTTTGTTTTTTAAAGAAATATATATCCATCTATCTTCACTAGGGATATGGATATGGTTTTGGGGGGTATTTTATGAATCCCTATTCAAATGTAGGGATGGAAAATAAGGCAAACCAATCCCCTAAGAAAAGCCGACAAGTCGAGGAACCCTTTTTCAATTGTGAGGAAGACATCATTGTTAGTATCACCCTGGACATACAAAAATTTGCATTTTCTCTGGTTTACCAAAAAGGGTATACTTTTTCATGCATATGAACTGAAGATGTTTTTTCCGAGCCTTGGGTTTTTTCCCACAAGATTTTCAGAGCCATCCTGAACATAGCTGTCCTATTTGGATGTGAATCCAATGGACTCACATTTTTTTTCATAAGATTGGTGAATTGAAAGTACTTAGGAGTGACGCTTGGATTCCATTGTGAAATGGGAGACAGAGGATTTTTCTGCATTTTTTGTTGTGTGAATTATGATTTTGGTGGACTGTATCTCAAGATTTTACTGATTTCGAGCCATCCCAATGTCGTGCAAATGCTTGCCATTGTCAGGTGTCCCAAAAGGTCAAAGCTTTGAGCGAGGAGCATAACGTGAGGTCAGTCTGGGAAATGGGCGAGGACCTCCATGATTCATAACTGGAGTTAGCAAAAAGCCTACGTGGGGCCCTGTTCAAGATAGCTAAGTTGGTGAACATAACTCCAGCAACTATGGTTTGTGAAACTTAGAACATCTTATAGCTATAGTCGTTAATGGAATTTATAGATTTCATAAACCAACAACTGAACTGGGGCCCTGGGATTGTAGGTGCATATGGGTGGAATCACCCATCTTGGAGATCCGCTGTGTCCTGCGCTGTCTAAAGGATGTGCAGTGCTGTCTAAAGGCTTCAGGAACAGTTTAGATACAATGAGTACATTCCTGACCATATTATATGTATAATGCATAAATATGCATAATTCAATACATAATTAAATACATAATTTAATATCATTGGTCAAACAACCATGCATGAATGGGCCATGTTTTGTATCTATATAGACTTACATCTTTACATTTACATACAGTTACAGTTATATTTGCAGTTAGACGTGTACAGTTATACACACAGGTGTATGTACGGTTACGTATATTTATAATGGTAATAATTCTATCTATATAGTCTGTATAGTGATACGCATATGTATATATATAGTAGTTATATCGTTGTACAATGTTGTACATATAATATAGTCACATATATACTGGTGTCATTATATGTACATACATCTATATGTGTAATTATTTCCATTACATAATGTATTAATGAAACCTGGTTTCAATGATTGTTAGCAATTCGATGAAGTCCTTCTTCTGGAGTGCGATCCACGATCCCCAGGTTGCGCGAACAACAAGCGCAAGACTTGCAACAGCGACGCCTGCGGGAGGATCTCAAGGTTGCCCTGGAGGCCGGAAAATCGCAGCGAGGAATCCGGGATGGGCCCCCCAGTCGTTGTTGCGTTCAGTTGCCTTAGAAAAGTGGCTGAATTCTATGGTTTATGGTAGATATAACATGATATAATTATAAATAACTATAGTTAATGGAGTTTATAAACCAACTTATACCTGGGGGACCCCATCCTGGATCATGGGGGAAACAATTATAGTGGCTATATGAGGATATTATGAGGCTATGGATATCGTGTTTTTGGGGTATTTCATAGGGATATCAGATATCCATTCGAATGCTGAAGATGACACACGGGCTACAAATGGTGGATTTGACTTTACCAGTGGGACATTGGATTCAAGCATCCTAACGAAGTAAACATGCAGAAATGAAGAGACATATAGCCAGGTGGCCCCATCAATGATGGGAAGGGAACTTCATTATTAGATTTGTTGCGATTTGGGCGTCATATTTGATGGTCCTTAATAGATTTTGACATCCGGGGAGAGGGATTACACTAAAAGCCGGTGATATTTTCAGAAACATGTTCCAGGTTCACTGGCTGGTTACAGGGTAACAATTTTTCCAGACTCCCACGATTTGGGGGTCATCTATTTTGTGGAAGGGAAATGTTGGGAATTGATTTAAGGGATCTCGATCCAGAAAACATTCCGCCTGGAGCCTCGGCCAATATCATTCTTGTGGTCGGTGCACCATTGATGTAATATTCGCTATGCAAGAACACAACAGCAAAAACCCTAGAGTGACAATACTCTACAGGCTCTCTATAAATGAGGCCAACCATGTCAAGCTGTTTTTTGCAGGATGTCCTTTAGCAAAATTGCCAGTTATTCGCTGGTGAAACATGATTCTTGATTATTCTGTAATTGAATCAACTGCTAGGAGTATATATCTTCGTTTCATTGAACATGGGGTATGTCGTCCAACCGGCAATTTTAAGAGGGAACATTAGTATCAACCAAGCCTATCTTCAGACAAAGCGTAAATGTTAGTGAATGAAAATAAGTTGTTGTGCCAGTTCCTCCATGGTCTTGTCCAGACATAGGATAACCCATTCCATCCTTTCTCCATTTTTCAGATGGTCATGAACTGCCCCCCCCCATTCCCTTTCAACATGGCTCGACTTGTCCATACTTGTCCCAGATCTCTCCGACGTTGTGGCAGCTACAAGGAATTTTCCGCATTTATAAGTTGTTTCATAAACATTTATAAACCCGTCGGCAAACTCTAAAGTAACCAAAGTATAATCCAATATTAATATGACCCTACCATCCA
>CAMXCT020001158.1:690000-705000 GCA_947184155.2 Cladocopium goreaui | reverse complement strand
ACAGGTAGACAGATAGACAGATAGATAGATGGATAGGTAGATAGATCGATAGATAGATAGATAGATAGACAGGTAGACAGCTAGACAGATAGACAGATGAAAGAGAGAGAGAGAGAGTTAAATAGATAGATAGATAGAAAGATAAATAGATAGGTAGGTAGGCAGATAGGTAGATAGGTAGATAGGTAATTAGATGAAAGAGAGAAAGAGAGAGATAGATAGATCGATAGATAGATAGATACATAGAAGACAGGCTGGTAGGTAAGTAGATAGTCAGAGGAAGAGAGAGAAAGAGAGGAGACCTCAAGCACCTTTCGGTCCATCAGTGGATTCGCTCTGCCATCCCTGATTCACAACAGCCAATCTCTCCTATAGGTTTCCTATTTTTGAAACTTCCGCCACCGCCTTGTGCGGTACTTCTGGTATATATATATATATTGTATGCATAATATCATATATATATTTGATTATATATACGTTTATTCACTCATGTGTTTGCATATAATTATATATGTATAATATCCAGAGATGGTAAATGAAGCAATGCATGTAAGGGACATACCAGACAACCTTAGAAGCCAACTAAAAGCCACTCATCCTTAAGGTGCAAAAGACTGACGGATCACCTTCACAACTCATCAGACATGGAGTGATAGGCAGTGATAGATGTTGGTTTCTCTGAAAATCTAGGGAAAAACACCCAAATGTATTGGTTGATGATCATTTTCCAGCATTTGCAGCATTGGATGTAATGTTTCCCATTGTTTCATGGCCATAACTGGGGATATAAACGGCGTTGCAGTGGAGGCCATGATGGCGATAAAAATGATTGGCAAAAACAACTGTCAAAGACATCAAACATCATCTGATGAATACAGTTATATTTATATTATATATTTATATTATATATATATATATTGTACATATATATATATAGATTAACTAAAAACAATACCAAAAAACTAATTCACACATGCTCACACATGTTTTGTCTTAAAAGGTTCCTTATGTTTCGCCATTTTTTTGCGGAAGTTTCCTTGCATATCTCAGTTGTAAGTGGATGCAGAAGTGGGGAAACCCTCCATTACTCGTTTGGAGTTTTAGAGGAAGGCAAATTTCCAGAATGCAAAATCATGAATTGAGTATGAATTCCAGGCCAATTGATTGATTAGTCTTGTTTTATGTTTTATTTAATACATATATGAACAAATCCGCAGATTGTATAGATACAATATACTTTAGACCTTGCAACTAGCCAGCTGCAAGAACAGCTGTATGGGAGCACTATTGTCATTCAACATCCGCATCTATTGCAGTAGTTAGTAATTAGTTGTTATGCCACGTCATAGCGATCTCGCAGTTTCAATATTCCGTAAATGGTGGCAGTTAAAGGGACGCGTTCCCCCTTTTAAAACTAGTTTAAGGTCTCAAATGTCTTATGTCTTATGATTTATGATTAGGTTCCCAGGTATATCCGCTGGTACTGTAACATTGCGATGCTACTATAGATTCAATGGGAATATCACCACAAAATATAGCCTTATATAGTACAGTACCGCCATTTTAGGATCCTGGAATTCCCATTGATAGATGGCCCATATAGTTCGATGATTTACCTATTACATCCTATTACACGTCCGGATTGTCCATAGCCAACTGTTAAATCACCAGAGGGGTTTCCAGCGCCAGGTCGGCAATTCATCTAATGGGCCAAAATAAAAACAACAAACTGGAATAAACTGGAATTAACTAACCCACTGACTCAATTCTTATCTGGTTGGTGGTTTGGAACATGAATTTTATTTTTACATATATTGGGAAGAATCACCATCCCAACTGACTTTCACTCCATCATTTTTCAGAGGGGTAGGTATACCACCAACCAGTTATATATATATATATCCCATCATATAACCATATATAACCAGTATTATTATATATCTACCAGTTATGATGTTGTTCCCAGATCTACCGATTCGCGATGCAGGAAACCCTCAGTGAACTGCTCAGGGAGGTCAGAGAAAATCTCCAGAAGGCGATGGGTAAAATGGTGGTAGCGTAGGTGGCGACTGCTGCTGATTTTGTCGGAATCGATGTTTTTAATGGTGGTTTACCAATCAAAAACCATGCAAAAAATGAGGTAAAATGGTGGTTTACCAATCAAAAACCATTCCAAAAATGGGGTAAAATATAAAATGGTGGTTCCCAATTATTGAAACAATAGTTGTTTATTGATGTTTAAAGTACCATTCAAAAAATGGGGGGAATGGGCCATTTCACATAAGTTGGTTCAAGGGAAAATCAACAGGAAATCATGTATTGTCTACGACCCAAATTCCAAATACAGGAGTTTCTAGAGTTTGCGGGTTTAAACTCCTTTAAACCTCCAACACTCCTTGTGGTTCTCTGTTTGTTCAGTATTCATTTCCCTATACTTGGTAATTTGTGTTTTCCCAACGAAATGCAACTACCCTTGCAATAAGCCGCGGACCCAAACATATCCAAACCGAGCCTTTCTGGTCGCATACTCTATGCAGTGGTTCGGAGGGAGCATTCCCAATCAAACATGGAGAGCCAAGGAGCTACTAAGAGTTTCCCAATCAAATGATACAGGATGGGGCCCAGTTATAAGTTGGTTTATAAACCCATCAATTATAGTTATCTAGTTCGTTTTATATCTACCATAAACCATAGATTTCAGCCACTGATATCTAAGGCAACTGAACGCGAGCTCGACTGGGGGGCCCATCCTGTAGTCCACCGATGGGTGAACTTTGGTGAAAACTTGCAACGATGGAATTTTAACCCCCTATGGTTGTTGGCATGGGGGAGGCCACTATGGTTGGTATAACCTCAACTTGAACCCCCGAAAGTTAATGGATGGATGTGTGTTCGTTTAATGTGTGCACGCATTGCCCCGAGGAGGCCCAGAATCGAACGGCAGCAGAGGAGGCGAGAGGGAACGGAGCTGCTCAGCTGGATGTTCCAATTGTTTGGCGAGATTATTTGGATTAGGGGTTATTATGGATTAGTATGGATTATTATTTATTATTGATTATCATTGATTATTATTGATTTTTATGGATTATTGTGAATTATTGTATATGGATTATTGTGGATTGTCATAGATTATTATGGATTATCATTATGGATTATTTTGGACAATATCGAGATAAGGTATCCAAATGGTTTATTAATCCCTGCTCCCCAATACGAAACCGTCCCCCCTAACAGTAAACACCTGGAGGGGTTTTTAGTCTTGGGGGGTATTCAATATTAGGGTGCGAAGCTTCCCCCTAATACTTAATTCAAAGCCTTAATACTTTGAAAAAACTGACATGTTCGATTTCAAAACCGCTTAAATTCCTTTTTTCATCTATAATTGAACATGTTGCCAAAAATGGATTTCGAAGATTCCCCTAGTATGAAATTAAAACCTTAATTAAAAAAACTAGAATTTTCGATTCCAAAATCGATTAAATTTCCTTTTAAAATCTAGTTAAAACTATTGCCAAAAATTGGATTTTGAAGGTTCCTCTAAAATTGATTAAACAACCTGGAAGGACAGTGGTGGCTGACACACTCCCTCAAGATCTATTGAAGCTGGTTGGCTTTTTCTTCGAAACGCGGCAGAGCGCGTTGAGGATGTCAGCACCGACGAAGAAGCAGGTGAACATTGGCTGATGCTCACTGTCTGAAGACACAGTCTGGAGGAATTGAAATCGCCAGTCATCAAAAACTGATGGTCCTCTTCGATTAAGAGAGCTGGCATGAACCATCATGCCACGATATGAGATGAAAAAATGCGTTGCTGCAAGTGCTGTGGGGAAAGGGGGAAAACATGTTATGTTTAATGTCATGTTGCATGTGCCATGCATATTATGGCAATATTCTATCGTTTCCTCATTTGATTTCATTAATTAAATCCTAATTGCATTTCAATAAATCCCATTAAATCCTTCCAAATCCCATTTAATCACCATTGAATCCTATTAACTCACATCCCATCAAATCCTGCCAAGTCCCACTAAATCTCATTAAATCTAATTAAGTCCCATGAAATTACCTAGAAATTATTTTTCAAAGCTCCGGCATCAGGCCATCAAAGAAGGCTTCCAGCTGTCCCTGGACCAGGCCGCGGGTATAGTGGGATATATCAGGTTGCATAAGCAAGTGCAATCAAAACTTGAATATAATATATATATATATAAAATAAATATATATACAATATATATGTACATTATTTATTCTATCATATATATATATTATATGATATTTATCCATATACTGTATATCCATATTTGGAGATGGGTATACCTTCATCAATCGGGATTTATCACGGCCATGTGTTTCGGATTCTCAAAATGGGATACATTGTTTTGACCGTGAGAGGCTTTGACTCTTCACCATATGGTTCTGGCTCAAAATGGACTAGACCCACAGAATTGGGTCAACCTTTTTGAACCATACCCATATACTTTTGGCAACGCGGTTGTGGGTACCAGTACCATCGTTCACTGTGTTTTTTTTTAGCAATGTTCTTGTGGTACGATTGTCGACAATGATGGGTTATTCGGTTTATGCCTATTGCACGTATTAAGTAAAATGGAACCTCGCTCTCAACTCCAATCGCCAAACCCAGAGTTACACACCCTTTCTTGAATGCACATATACATCTAAAAAAAAAACTCACTTTTGAAACGATATAAGGTATGAAACCTCCTGAAAACTAAGACGGAACACCAACAACGTGTTTCAGGGTATATCCCCTGTTTTGATGATTAAACGCCCATGTTTAATGTTTGGTGATCAAACCACCATGTTTGATGGTTATTTGTTTTTTTCATGGTACATCCATCATTTGTCATGGTGAAACCGTCAACCCTGATGTTTAAACGTTAAAACCACCATATATTTTTGCAGCAAAACCACCATTTTTTGTCGTAAAATTATCATGTCTAGTAGCAAAACCACCATTTTCATAGGAAAAACACCAGTCTTAGGCGCGGGCTCTTCCGGCAGGAGAAGGCGGACCGTGCCGCGGAGGGCAATTCCTTGCGTTCCTTGCTGAGCAGCCTCCAGAAGGTGGGGTTCGATGGGTGTTTTTTTTTTTGGCCCTGTTGGTTGATGATAAAACTATGCCATGAATGGTGGTTAATCGTGATTAATTATGCCATGAATGGTGATTAATAGTGATTAATGGTGGTTCATAGTGATTAATAGTGATTATGATGGTGATTAATGGTGACTAGTGGTGACTAATGATTATAATCCTGGAATAGTGATTTTTAATCCAATAGTTAGGAATGGTAACCATACCACCTATTTATGGTGATGATTGGGGGATGGCTTATTCGTGTTTTACCCACATTAATGGTTATTACTACCTAATAGGTTGGCGATATATGGTTATGAAGTGTTATATATATATATATGGTGATTAATGCTGACTAATGGTTATTGATGGTGATGACTGTTAATGTTGGTAAAACAATGACAAACCATCCATGACTGGGAATGGTTACCATACAACCTATTTATTGTCATTTGGGGGATGGTTTATTATTGTTTTACCCACATTATACTAACATAGTTGATTATACTACCCAATAGGTTGGAGATACTTGTGGATAATATTTAATAGGGGAATCCCGATCTTAAGCAGTGAATATACTAATATAGTTGGGTGGGGTAATAAGCTATTATAGTTTGGGGATTATACTATGATGCATTCCCCATACTACCCTCTGGTAAACTAACATAACTATGGAAAATCACCACTTTCAATGGGAAAATCCACTATAAATGGTCATTTTCAATAGCTATGTTAGTCATTACCAGAGGGTAGGTTTTGGGGATTATAATAGTTCTGGGAATCCCGTTCTTTTCACCAGTGAATGAGAGATGGGGTGAACACTGCGATGTTTTTTTGAACATTTCAGTATTGAAACATATACATATATTTACAATACATATATATAAGCCTCCATATCATATAGATATATATACATATGTATACATGTCTTTATTCTTGAACCTATCTATATACATATATATATATATACACTTTATATATAATTTGCATTTTTTGAAACATTGTAGATGGTTTTCATCGGATCTAGATTATGTTTCCAGTTTTTGCTCGCTGCCACAAAGATCTGTTGTTTGCTGGTTGATCATTTTTTTAGTGTTTTGCCAACTTCGTTTTTTTGGTTGGCGTGGTTCTGTGGTAACGATTTAACCGGTGAAGTTTCAAGATCAGAAAAGCCATGGTCATGTGAAGAAAATGTATCCTTTGTCCGGATGGGTAATTAAACATATTAAACCCCGTTTAAGCCTGACTTCACCAATGTCCCAGTTGGTACAATTCTCCCCCTTGTCAACTTCAGTTAAGAATTATATATCCTTAGACTCTTGTTTCTTTTCGATGAACCTCCCGTCGTGTGGTTTGTAGAATCACCGTATGTTTCATGGTTCTGCGAGAGGTGGTGCCCCCATACTTCGCCTTGCTTTGCTTCATATCTATGAATCCATAGTCAGATGGATTCATGAACCTTCAACTGACAGCGCCTATGAGTCAAAATTGGGTACCCCAAGATTTAGATCTGGTTGGTGGTTTGGAACGTGAATGGGTTATGGTTTTCCATACATTGGGAATGTCATCATCCCAACTGACGAACATATTTTTCAGAGGGTTCAAACCACCAACCAGAGATGGTTCATAATGTCAACCCTGGATTAATGACCCCCCAAACGGCTGGTTAATTGGGGAGGTACCATAAAAAAGTATTGGATTATGACTATTGGAGGAGTACCCCCCCTAATTAATAAACCATGGTTGGTCCCCTAGGTCTAGAGGCCATCACCGCCTTGCGCGCTCTAGGAGCTGTCAGGGCTTAAGGAGGCCAACAGCCAGCAGCGGAACAAGTTGGCGGAGGCCGGCCATGGGTGGAAGTGCAGACTTTTCCAATGGAAAATGATGAGAGTCTCATGTGAAATGATGGGAAATAATGGAACATCATGGAACATAATGTGATTTTCCCATGGAAACATAATGGAGCATGATGGGAATTTTGATGTGAAATGATGGGAACACATGGGGGAATATCCGTGAACATCACCTTTTTTGATGAATATTTAGAACATGTTGGGATCTTTATGGGAACATATTCTCTATAGACTCTATAGATTATCAGGAATATATCACAGGCCGAGATGGTCCTCTTACCTTTTTTCACGCAATTTTACTCGGTTAGGAGTCACAAGCCTGTGGCTGTATCCAAGGAGCAGTTCAACATTTTGCTTGTCCAGAGTCCGTTGCAATTATACACGAACCTTTTAGGATGCTTGTGAACCGATGACTCGATGACAACTTCTGTGAAGGCGCTGACAATTTCTGGAAAGCGATATCAATGCTACCACTCACCGCATTAACCTCTTAACTGGGCTATACTATACTGGTATTTAAACATAGACACAGACATATATATATATATACTGTATATGTACGAAAGACAATTTACCTGTGCTTTCCTAGCTTGACGAATTCCCTTGAGAACCGGAGTTCTAAGTGGATAGGGAGTTCAAGGCCACCGATGCATGTCCACCAAGCTGAAGAGTTCACCATGATCCGACGGAGGTGGATCATTCATTCAATGCACTCAATGCACGAATGAAGGACCGACGACCGGGGACGTTTTTTTTTAGGGCTGCTTGGAGACGTGTGCTGCCCGTGTGCCCCAAGTGATTTTTCAGAAAACCTTTGATAGATGGCTATGTTCGTGACAAACATAGCATTTTCTCTCCAACTGATGCCTTATTCTATTGTGGCAACAATATCATCAGCTTGACATGAAAAAACAAGCATCCCATATCCCATGTGGAGTCTGAAAATAGAGTACCCCATTCCATCCACTGGTTAATCATCATGTTTTTCCATGTTTTCCATTAATTATGAAAACAACCATTTTCATCCCATTTTTGTCATGTTACCAGTGATTTCTGAGAGCCAAGCCGTCATGTTTTAACATACCTTAGAGCCTGATGGTGTAATATCAGAATATGTTCACTTTTCACACCACATTTGGTCCTTGTATATATATATATATACACATACATAATTATACCTCCCAAATGGCAACTTGAATGGGGACATGCTGATGAATCATTAAATTGTGGGGTACCCTATTTCCAGACAAACCCACATATATATATATATTATTTTATTTATAAAAATACTTTGTTCAGAAAAGTATGCACCTATACTATATATCTTTATATATGTATGTATATCATTATATATATAATTATTTACAAGTATGTTGTATTTTTATTTTTACATAATTTTATTTTTAGTTATATACATATGTATACAGTATATACATATATATATATATGTATTATCTATAATTTTAACGCTAATTGCTAATTTCATATATATATATAATATCTACAACATATTTGAATATGTTGTATCTAAAATGTATACACCAACTACATACATGTGTTAAATAGATATTTATAGATATTATCCGCATACATAATATAAACATATATGCACATATACATTATATCTATGTTTTTTGTAATTATTATATATATATTCCATCTATGCTATATTCATATATGTTTATTATCTATCACATATACATTTGTATACATCTATATATATATATATAAATATTCACAGTGTTTACATATATACAATATGTTTAAGTTGTTTTATTTTTGGGTATATGATACCAAACATATTTGCATATTGATAATATATGCACATATATATTTACTGTACATTATATCTATGTTTCGATTTTAACTATTTATATATATATATGTGTGTGTATAATATCTAGAATGTAAATAAGCATTTATACATGATATCTACAATCATATCTTTATTTCTGCATATATATATATTATGTCTATACTCATATATGCAATGTATATTTACATATGTATACACATATATTTACAACACTATATATACATATAAATATATATTTATATATGTACACTAAATCTCTTTATCAAACAACACAAACATGTGTATATATTTATGTATGGATTCATTTTTCTAGAACAAATACATTTTATGTTTTTTAACATTTATATAGCATATATATATGTTTTAAATCTATTAATTATTAATATTTATATACATATCACATATATACATAATATATGTGCATTTATGCATTTTCCTTTTATTTGCTGACATATATATATATATATATGTGTATATATATTACCTATAATCTATACGTTTTTGATTTATTTGCATATTTACATTGTTTTACATGATAGAAATATGATATTTAATATATATATATATACAATTGTTTTTATTATTTACGTATACATGTTATATATGTGTATATATTTTTGTGTTTACATATTTATTTATATATATATACATATATTTTTCGATCTATCATATATATATATATATATGTACACATATTATCTATAAAAAATACATATGTTCCTATGTCATATATTCCTGGGTGGCCATGGATTCGTTCCTTTAAGAATTTTCCAAGCTGATCTCACAAGGTTGCCTTCATTTATCCTCGCAGGAGCTGCAACATAGTCTGGAAGATGAACTTCAAAAACGTGCCGTCTGGGACCCAGCAAAGCTGGCAGATGCGGCAGCCATATGTTTCATGTTGAAGAAATAATGATAATAATGTGTGATATACACTTATACATATATAGTATATGTAATGTATATATGTATGTATAGTATAGATACATGTTTGTTGTGGATATCTATATATATATATATATATATATATGTATATATATATGGTACCCCCCCCGCCCCAAACCGACGTTTTTGAGGTCGCAATGCTTTTGGGACAAATTAAATACCCTGTTCTGTTTGAGTTCCAGTGGGGGGTATCATATATATATATATACACATATGTGTGTATTAATTGTTGTCTTACTGTTGAACCCAGGTACTTAGAGCAATTTTGTCACCAGAAGCGTTCGCAAACGTTTGCAAACGAGACTGGCTCAGGATTCAAGATTCAAGATTCAAAAAAACTTCTTGAATCCAGAAACTCTCCTGGTCCTAACCCTGGGATTCAAGAAGTTTTTTTTAAAATCTTGAATCTTGAATCTTGAATCCTGAGCCAGTCTCGTTTGCAAACGTTTGCAAACACTTTTGGTGACAAGATTGCTCTAAGTACCTGGCCCTCTATGCTAGCGGGCCAACATAGCGCTATGCTCTCAGGTACTGCATGCACTTGGAATATTAAATGTGTAGTAGTAAGCGACTTTTTTAATGAAAACACAAGGTATTTTACAGATACACTAAAGATATATATATATATATTAATATATTATATAGATTCATGGCCAGACTGGAATATTACAGGTATACTACAGTTAAATGGTTTATTAGAGGTGGATTAGAAGGTATATTAAAGGTATTTTCAAAGTCAAACAAATGGTATATTAGAGGTAGATTCATGGTATATAAAATGGTATGCTAAAACCATATTTAATCATATAGTAATGGTATATCAAATGGAATATTAATGATTCTAACATGGTAAACTAAGTATAGATTGTATATGTCAGGTTTATTAAAGGCAAACTAAATGGTAAGTAAAAGGTATTTTAGAGACATAGTGGTGTTTTCAAGGTCAATTAAATGGTACTATATATGAAAGGTATATACATTCAAGGTATACTAAAGGTGTAGTAAAACGACCTTTTTTTATATAATAGTATTAATTAATGGTGTATATATATATATATATATATCAAATGGAATATTAACGGTTCCTAAATGGTAAGCTAAGTATAGATGGTACATTAAAGGTTTATTAAAGACAAATTAAATGGAAAATAAAAGGTATGCTAGAGGTAGAGAGGAATCCTAAAGGTGATTAAAGACGTTTTCATGGCCAATAAAATGGTATATCTAAGGTAGATAAAATGGTACAGTGAAGTTTTCTGCATTGAAGGTATATTTAAAGTATACTAAAGGTATTTTCAAGGCCAATTAAATTATATGTTAAAGGTAGCTTCATCATTATCCTATGGAATGCTACGGGTATATTGAATTGTATAAAGTATATGGAATCATTGTAGATAAAAAATTGCTGATCAAGATATTATTCTTACTCTGTTGCATCAAAAACATAGACATATCCAAAATGTTAGAATCTGGTGTTTTGAAAGAAATACTGTGTGATTGAAGGAAGGCTTAATATTAGTTTGAAAGGAAGACTGCACTTCTTCAGAAACACAAAATCACTGCATGTTTAGAGGAATGCTCTATACTTTGTAGGGGTACTGTTTCTTGAACGAAGTCACACTTTGTCTGGAAGGAAAATTGCAGTTTATGAATGAAGTTGCCTTTTTTCAAGCATGGAAAGGAACGCTGCAATTTAAAACAGATTGCTTCCTTCAAGAAGTGTTGTGCTTTCTGACCTGAGTATGTGCTCATCTTTTTTGAAAGTAATAGTGTACCTACTTTGTTTTTGCAAAAGGTTCCCAACAAATACTACCTCTTTGACATCAACAGAAAGCTGAAAATGGTAGATCTTTGGGGGGGGTAGCTATAGTACCCCCCCAAAAAATCTACCATTTTTGACCTACCTTTTTGAAATCTTGTGGTTTGGGATGATACATGTCTGCAATCCCTTCAAATCCTTGCAGCCCTACGACGCCCATTGCCAACTCTCAAAAACGTCGGTTTTGGAGGGGGGGCTAGCATAATATATATATATATAATATATATATATATATTTATTGACATACATACATATTTACATACCAAAATAGATAAATATATTGTAATGCATATTTTTCGTCGGTACAGGTTGATGACGTACATAGGGCAGGTGGATTAGAGTAATTCATTGCACTTGGGTGTTTGCTTTTGTACCCGTGTTGCAATGAGATGTTTTCCATCATTAGCGTAACATGATGTTCATGTGCTACAGACTTTCCATATAGGAATATGTTCACGTTCATAAACGAACTGTCCAGAGGGGTCTCTAGGTGCAGACTTTACAGTTTTACATTTCTTTGGGTTTTGGCAAAAACACTATATACAATACGGCACCATTAATGGATTCGATCATGTTTATATGTCATTGAGTCATCATTTTCCATTTTGTTCTGGGATGATGATCCCAAAAAGGACTTGGAAAGGGATTTTCACCATTAACCAAATTGTATAGTGGTTGGATTTCAATGTATTTACCCTCTGGTTATTTAACATAGCCATGGAAAATGGCCCATTTATAGATGGTTTACCTGGGTTTACCTATTAAAAATGGTGATTTTCCATGGCTATGTTAGTCATAACCAGATGGTAAATGTATTGGGAAGATCCCCAGTTCTTGTTGTTTCCTCTCCGTTCTCAGATTGTCCACGGGCACTGCCCAGGAGTCAGCACAACGACTGGACCAAAGTGTCAAGGACTTGCAAAGCTCCATTGAAACTGAGGCGATGGTCGGGAAATTGGCCGAGAGGAACTGGGATGAATTGGATCATGACCCAATTATAGCCCATACTGTGGATGGTTGCGAAATCCTGCACCAGTTGATAGGTGGTAATTATATGTAAATATCCCATTATTTATAGGTTATCAACTAGGGCAGGCGGTGCAGGATTTCGCACCCATCCACCATATGTTTGACTTAATTTGACTTAACTTGACTTCATTTGACTTCACTTGACTTAGGATGTAGGAAATCTGGCTACGAAACTTACTGAGATATATTGTACTTTTAAAAGAGTCTAGAGACACAGTACCAGTACGCACTTCTGCATGGCGTCAGGAAGTCATGATGCTCCATCGAACACAAAACTCGGACAGAAGCACTTTTTCTCACTGGGAATCAAAACGTGAGCAACGAGCATGTCGAGTTGGGGATACTGACATCAAACACCAAGTATGCGGAAGTGATTGAAATGAATGAATTGTGATATCATATATCCTAATTCTAACTTGACACACACACACACATATATATATATACATACATATGTACATATATACATATATACATATACATAAATACACATATACATATATACATATAAATATAAATAGAACTATATATGTATATATGGCAACGCTGTCAGATCCAGAAACGGCGGCTGAGATTTTTCCGTGTCCGGAGCGATGCCCCGGGAACTTTGAATATCGGCGATTTGTGCCTGGTGAGAAGTCGACCAAAGTGGGGGCCCCTTAAAAGGGACAAGGTAGGAAAATGGTGCCTGGGCCTTAACAAGAAAATGAAATTTCACAGGATTTATAACTGAGTTATGATAGCTAAGTTGGTGAACATAACTCTAACAAGGATGGGTTTATGATGCGCAAACAACAATCATAGTATCCATGGGGTGTATACAACAACAGACACAACTGGGGGGGCCACATTGTAGAGTAGTAAAAAGGGGGAAAAAACAGCTGAAGCGTCTTGATAATTGAAGATTATTCAATTGCAATATGTTGCAATTATAGTCAATGGGTCTAGATGATAAACGTGTCTATTTAGAAACAGCATTTAATAATTGGATTAAAGATAGAGCTACCTGGATTTTCTTTCCGAATCAACAGTGGTGTGAGAGTGAGACTCATCAAAGGGCAGTCTCACGCCAAAATCTCTTCGCGCGCAGAGTTTTCGCGCGAGGGATAGTGGGCGACAGGCAATCGATCAAAAGTCTGAACTTCAAAATAGCTATGGATGGATGTTCATCCTCCCAAGAACATCGTAATTATCACCCATAGGATCCATGTATGCTATATATGGTAACATTGACCATCAATATACCCCCAATGTTAGCACATATACCATACATGGATCCTATGGGTCATAGGTTTTGAATGGTTTTGACCCATTGCTATCGCGAGCCGGTGCCGACTAGTTTCGCAAACAGGTGGACAACCGAAAGAGTTTGGCGGAGGAGGTCGACCATGTCTTGAAGTCCATGAAGTGCGGCTGCTCAGAACAAAGCAGGGAGATGGGTCTGAACATGGGGGGAAGTCGTGGAAATTTCCAAAATGGTATACAATTGATACTGCATGGGGAAAATATAGTGTTCATATTCTTTTCAGATCATGATATCATTACATATTACTATCAATACCATATCAATGGTGGCTTACACCATTTTCTAATTTATACTGCATGGTATATTCCATAACTATAAACCATCATTTTATCATTTTGGGTAGCAATTTTCAGACAAACCTAATATGGTTCCAAGCGCTGATGCCTCCATCAACTCTTGAAAGTTGACACTTAGACGTACCTATTTTTGAGTTGTCTTCTGATAATCAAAGGTGGCAATGGAAAAATCCCCATATGGATTGATATAAATGGAGGTTCATGGCTGGGGAAATCATCTATAATTCAGGGATGTCCAGCGTGCCATGGCATGGTTTGTCGGTGTAGGTCGAAAGTGAAGAATCTGGTGTGTGAGCAGGGGGAGCTGTCAAGGCCGGCGAATCAGCATTGAATTGGGATTGTCTATTCATGTTTATTTGTTTTACTACTGGTTGCTGGTTTGGAACATGAATGGATTATGACTTTCCATATGATGATCATGATGTAAAATGCAAGTACATTTGGTTTGTGGGTAAATGCTGCTTGTTTTATTGTGGTATGTGGGAAGAGTTTTGAGCTGTACTTGTGTATATATATATAGTTATATATACATATGTGTACCCGGGATATGGTGTATGATCTATAGTTGTAACCAGTAAAAATGAGTAACCTGTTACCCGTATTTGGAGATTTCTATGGGGGAACACATCTTCAGCATCCAAATAGTAGATTTTTCACCACAAAAGGAGGAACACATGATCATGTCATTGGGGATGTGAGTCAATGAACTAGCCTACAGGACTACAGGTTGGTGGCTTTACTTCATTTTATTTGCAGCCATATTTGGGATTATGTTCCCAATTGCCAACAGATTTTTCAGGCTCTTGAAACCACGAAGCAGTTGTGTACAGCACCGAAAATG